>JAFNEN010002268.1:0-18152 GCA_019343175.1 Oedothorax gibbosus
TTCGATCCTGGGTTTCGGCAATCTGCTATTCCTCGGTAGTATTTTGGTCAGTATCCCCGCCTGTCTCGCGGGAGGCCGGGGTTCGATCCCCTAACGGGAGGCAGACGTTTTTCTTTGCAATAGCAAGGAACGTATACTACTTACTTGGTAGTTTAAAACTGATTTCGATTCTCATTTGCTGACTTTATGTGCCGAAATAGCTCAGTTGGGAGAGCGTTATACTGAAGACCTAAAGGTACCTGGTTCGATCCCGGGTTCCGGCAGTCTGCTCTTCCTCGGTAGTATAGTGGTCAGTATCCCCGCCTGTCACGTGGGAGACCGGGGTTCGATTCCCCAACGGGGAGGCAGACATTTTGTTTTTCTATGTAATTGCAAGGAACATATATTACTAAGTTGGTCGTTTAAAATCAATTTCGCTTCTCATTTGCTGACTCTATGTGCCAAAATAGCCCAGTTGGGAGAGCGTTATACTGAAGACCTAAAGGTCCCTGGTTCGATCCCGGGATTCGGCAGTTTGCTATTCCTCGGTAGTATAGTGGTCATTATACCCGCCTGTCACGCGAGATACCGGAGTTCGATTCCCCGCCGGGGAGGCAGAAATTTTTCTTTGCAATTGCAAGGAACATGTATTACTTATTTGGTCGTTTAAAATAAATTTCGCTTCTCATTTGCTGCCTCTATGTGCCGAAATGGCTTAGTTGGGCGAGCGTTAGACCGAAGATCTAAAGGTCCTTGGTTCGATCCCGGGTTTTGGCGGTTTGCTGTTCCTCGGTAGTATTGTGGTCAGTATCCCCGCCTGTCTCGCGGGAGGCCGGGTTTCGATCCCCTGCCGGGGTGGCAGACGTTTTTCTTCGCAATAGCAAGGAACATATACTACTTAGTTGGTAGTTTAAAATTAATTTCGCTTCTCATTTGCTAACTCTATGTGCCGAAATAGCCCAGTTGGGAGAGCGTTATACTGAAGATCTAAAGGTCCCTGGTTCGATCCCGGGATTTGGCAGTCTGCTATTACTCGGTAGTATAGAGGTCAGTATCCCCGCCTGTCACGCGGGAGACGGGGGTTCGATTCCCAGACGTTTTTCTTTGCAATGGACAATTACAGCGTTTTCCACAAACATATTTATTCGATTAAGCATATTAAAAAACCTCTAAAACTCAACTATTTCTGGTTTTAAAGATGTATTTATTTTAAATTCATTTTTAAAGTTAATGATACGTCACTCCTGTTAAACCTCTCTTAGCATAACAGATGACGTCACGGTTGGCGTTTTTTTTTCTTGGCGTGTTATTTCGTATCACGTTTCACTGTATCGCTTTTGAAACTGTGAAACGTGCTTTCACCTTATTAATCTTTTAAAAAAGTTATGCTATTTTATAGAAACATGTCATGTTCATTCCAGATAATTTCTTCAAACGATGAACGATTTCACCGATTATTCCGATCAGATCCAACAGTAAATAGTTCTGCAATAGCTCATACGCGCTCTAGTGTGTGTATTTTAACTAACAACCAAACTTGGAACAAGATGTTTAAATTCCTTGATATGAACTGGTTACAAATAATATTGCCTTCTTCTTTTAATGAGGTTTCGCAGAAATTTAAGGTTTACTATTTTATAAAGTGTATTACAGCATAGATCGAAACATCGCCAAAAACATAACAGTTGACGTCAGAGCTGTTTTCCGTGAATTCAAATGCATTTTTGTTGAAATTAAACATATTTGTGAATATTTAACCTTACATTCAGAATCTACAGCTTCTTATGTACCAAAAACACATATATTATGAATTTCGCGTTTCATGCAACTTGTCCATTGCAAGGAACATATATTACTTAGTTGGTCGTTCAAAATCAATTCCGCTTCTCATTTGCTGACTCTATGTGCCGAAATGACATAGTTGGGAGAGCGTTAGACTGGAGATCCAAAGGTCCCTGGTTCGATCCTGGGTTTCAGCAGTCTGCTATTCCTCGGTAGTATTTTGGTCAGTATCCCCGCCTATCTCGCGGGAGGCCGGGGTTCGATCCCCTGCCGGGGAGGCAGACGTTTTTTCTTTGCAAAAGCAAGGATCATATACTACTTAGTTGGTAGTTTAAAACTAATTTCGCTTCTCATTTGCTGACTTTATGTGCCGAAATAGCTCAGTTGGGAGAGCGTTATACTGAAGACTCAAAGGTACCTGGTTCGATCCCGGGTTTCGGCAGTCTGCTCTTCCTCGGTAGTTTAGTGGTCAGTATACCCGCCTGTCATGCGGGAGACCGGGGTTCGATTCCCCAACGGGGAGGCAGACATTTTGTTTTTCTATGTAATTGCAAGGAACATATATTACTAAGTTGGTCGTTTAAAATCAATTTCGCTTCTCATTTGCTGACTCTATGTGCCGAAGTAGCTTAGTTGGGAGAGCGTTAGACTGAAGAACTAAGGGTCCCTGGATTGATCCCGGGTTTCGGCAGTCGGCTATTCCTCGGTAGTATAGTGGTTAGTATCCCCGCCTGTCACGCGGGAGACCGGGGTTCGATTCCCTAACGGGGAGGCAGATATTTTGTTTTTCTTTGCAAGCTGACTCTATGTGCCGAAATAGCTCAGTTGGGAGAGCGTTAGACTGAAGATCTAAAGGTCCCTGGTTCGATCCCGGGTTTCGGCAGTCTGCTCTTCCTCGGTAGTTTAGTGGTCAGTATACCCGCCTGTTATGCGGGAGACCGGGGTTCGATTCCCCAACGGGGAGGCAGACGTTTTGTTTTTCTATGCAATTGCAAGGAACATATATTACTTAGTTGGTCGTTTAAAATCAATTTCGCTTCTCATTTGCTGACTCTATGTGCCGAAATAGCTCAGTTGGGAGAGCGTTAGACTGAAGATCTAAAGGTCCCTGGTTCGATCCCGGGTTTCGGCAGTTTGCTATTCCTCGGTAGTATAGTGGTCAGTATCCCCGCCTGTCACGTGGGAGACCGGGGTTCGATTCCCTGCCGGGGTTTCTGACGTTTTTCTTTGCAATTGCAAGGAACATATATTACTTAGTTGGTTGTTTAAAATTAATTTCGCTTCTCATTTGCTGACTCTATGTGCCGAAATAGCTCAGTTGGGAGAGCGTTAGACTGAAGATCTAAAGGTCCCTGGTTCGATCCCGGGTTTCGGCAGTCTGCTCTTCCTCGGTAGTTTAGTGGTCAATATACCCGCCTGTCATGCGGGAGACCGGGGTTCGATTCCCCAACGGGGAGGCAGACATTTTATTTTTCTTTGCAATTGCAAGGAACATATATTACTAAGTTGGTCGTTTAAAATCAATTTCGCTTCTCATTTGCTGACTCTATGTGCCGAAATAGCTCAGTTGGAAGAGCGTTAGACTGCAGATCTAAAGGTCCCTGGTTCGATACCGGGATTCGGCAGTCTGCTATTCCTCGGTAGTATGGTGGTCAGTATCCCCGCATGTCACGCGGGAGACGGGGGTTCGATTCCCCGCCGGGGAGGCAGACGTTTTTCTTTGCAATTGCAAGGAACATATATTACTTAGTTGGTCGTTTAAAATGAATTTCGCTTCTCATTTGCTGACTCTATGTCCTGAAATAGCTCAGTTGGGAGTGCGTTAGACTGAAGATCTCAAGGTCCCTGGATCGATCCCGGTATTCGGCAGTCTGCTATTCCTCGGTAGTATAGTGGTCAGTATCCCCGCCTGTCACGTGGGAGACCGGGGTTCGATTCCCTGCCGGGGTTTCAGACGTTTTTCTTTGCAATTGCAAGGAACATATATTACTTAGTTGGTAGTATAAGGAATTAGTCGTATAACTTTAAAAGTTTGTTTTGAAGAATCAGCGATTACTATCTGTCTATTGCTAGATGCATACACTACTGCTAGATTCATGTCATTAATAGTTATTGTTTACAACAAGTCTATGTATGCATTTTTTAATACGTAAAATATATACTCTGTTGACGTAATTTTTAAAATGAATTTTTTTTATATTTTTGTAAGTAAAGCTTTATTTTTTATAATATATTTTCAAAAGATTATTTTAAAACTAACATATACACTCTCAAAATTTTAGTAATGATAGCATTTTTATTTATTTTTGTTTTAGAATAGGTGCAATATAGTCATCTCAAAGTCCTTAGTTGAAAAGGATTTTGTTGTCACTCAATGTATAAACTCTGATCAAGCGCTAATTTTCAAGAAATTGTACTTCAAATATGCGAGGCATATTATATTGTTTTACATTCTAGGATGGAAAAAATATTCTGCTTATAGAATATTAGATTCTATGTTGCTATATTTCTTATAAAGATATTTGTAGGTTATTAGGTTGAAAAAACTTTTGCGTTTGCTGATTTGCAGGAGTTGTGATGTATTTTATTATGTATAAATAAAAATAGATTATTTATGCTTGATATATTTCCTATAATGTTTTCAATTGCACATATAACTCTTAAATAATCAGACAGTCAGTCTTTCTTCATTCTTTTTAAAAATATGGAAAAGATCATTGATAAGCACATTAGGGATTATTTGGGTAATAATAGTCCCTTGCATGACCTACAGTTTGCCTATCAACCCGGTAAATCTACAGAGACGGCACTTCACCATCTGATTACCAAAATTGAGGACTCTCTGGAAAGAAAGGAGATTGCTCTCGCAACTCTCCTTGACATACAGGGGGCCTTTGATAACACCCCACATCCATCCATTCTTAGTGCTGTAAGGAATGCAGGGATAAACCATATACTCTGTACATGGGTCGATAACCTGCTATCGGATCGAACTATTCAAATGAACGTCTTTGACGAGTCACTTGAAAAAAAAGCTACAAGAGGTTGCCCACAAGGGGGTGTTTTATCACCATTACTTTGGAACCTGGTGGCTGATAGCCTCATAAAACATCTTAATAACGCAGGCTACTATACGCAAGGCTATGCAGATGACATTGTCATTCTCATCCTTGGTAAAGATTTTAACATAACTTGTCCACTTATGCAAAATGCACTAAGTTATGTAAGTAAGTGGTGCATAGAAAGGGATCTAAACATTAGTCCGCAGAAAACCAATCTTGTACCATTCACTCGCAAAAGAAAATGGGAAGGCTTTGTTATTCCTCAACTTTTGAATGTTGAAATCAATGTGACTTCTGAAGTGAAGTATTTAGGCATATATCTTGACCAAAAGCTCACATGGAACAAACATGTTGACTACATTATAAACCGAGCGAAGAAATGCTTTATGACATGCAGACGTATGCTGGGAAAAAATTGGGGTTTGAAGCCAAAAATAATGTTTTGGATGTATACCGCAATTATCAGACCTATTGTCACTTATGCCTCTGTGATCTGGTGGTGCAAAGTGGAACAGAAAACTGTGAAGGACAAGCTAGGAAGTCTGCAAAGAATGGCCTGCATGTGTATCACAGGTGCAATGTCCTCAGCACCCACCAGAGCATTAGAGATAATATTAGATCTGACTCCTTTAGACATCTTCATCTGCAGTACCGCAAGGAAGACTGCCTACAGAATGATGCTGAAAAAAACAATGGTATGAGAAGCCCACGGCTATAGGTCATATCAGTATCACAAAAGAAAATTCATAATTCCACCCTCCTGATGCCCCCGGACATCATGGAAAGAACTTACGTGTTTGAAAGACCGTTTGAGGTGGTCATTCCCCCCAGGGAAGAATGGAATGATTACACGTTTAATCAAACAAACAACGATGTTATCTGGTTTACAGATGGGTCGAAGAAAGATAACCTTTCAGGACTGGGAGTACATGGTACATCACCGAGAATAAACCTCTTCAGAGGTCTTGGGAAGTATGCCACAGTCTTCCAGGCGGAGGTTCTAGTCATCATTGACTGTCTACAGATAAATATCAGAAAAGGCTACATAGGTAAGCGGATTCTCATTTATAGTGACAGTCAAGCAGCCCTAAAAGCACTCAAGTCTTCCAAAATTAACTCCAAGGTTGTTATGGAATGTAGAAAACCTTCTAGAAGAACTGGCAATCAATAAACAAGATAACTCTTGTATGGGTGCCAGGACACAAAGGCATCGAAGGAAACGAAAGGGCTGACGAACTTGCTAGACAGGGATCGTCCTTCAACACAATAGGGGCAGAACCCTACTGTGGCATCAATTTGAAGACCGCGGGAGGTGTTCTCCTTAAGTGGGAAAAACAAGAAATGAACAAAGAGTGGATCAACTCCCCAGGACAAAAAACACTCTAAAAGCCTGATCAAAGGATCATCAGCAAAAATTGCCTCTGAAATTCTTAGATACCCAAAACTGAAGATACAAATAATTGTGGGCTTTATCACAGGGCACTATCATTTCAGAAAACATCTTCATACGATGGGACTTCTTCAACAAGAACCTACATGTAGAAAATGTCATAACAAAGAGGGCACATCACATCATATTTGAATGTGATGCCCTTGCCCATACTCGATTGATAACCTTAGGTATCATTAATGATAAAGAGTTACACCTTAGCTCTATCAGGGACCTGGCTGACTTTATCACTAAAGTAGGAGACCCTAACAAATGGAGCTAAGGAACTTTTTGGGTCTGGGGTATGGTACAAAATGCTACCCAAAAGCAGAGGTGCCACATATCGGACAAACCCAAAATAAAAGAAGAAGAAGAAGAAGAAAGGCTCTAAAAATAACAAATACGTAGTTTGGTTTCTTTTTTAGCAGACGACTTTGGGAAGCGCGCATGACTATACCGGTCAAATATCGAAAGAGAGTTTGACGTTTTGATCAATATTTCAAAAACTAGATGGAATTTTGTCTTGTACGATACCTTAAATTGAGCAGAAATGTTTGGGCTTTATTTTAAGTGCATTTTTTTTTAAAAAAAATTAAATTTTAAAGCTCCTAACACCCCTTAAATAAAACTTTTAGCGAAAACATTTAAAATTCAAAATTTTTATTTTATTCTTTTGCCATTACTTTCAGAAACTAAATTCATTATTTGAAAATAATTGACATGTTTCAAGTGACGTTATTCCGCCAGTCTTCATTCCTTGATTTTATTGTGGGTTTATTTGATGATTTTTTTCATTGATTTTTCTGTTGACTGCATGTATGCATATTTAAGCAATAAATGTATAGTTAAGCTATTACTGAACTATGATGGTTAATAATGCCATCGCACTAGAGCTATTAGTGTTTTATGTCTTTATTTTTTCGCCAAAGACGTTGCCAAACTCGCCAATTATTAACTAAAATTCGTTTAAATAAAGGCGATTTCTTTTATAAATAATTTATAAGCTGGTCGGTTGTTCGAAGGTCATTGTGTTAGAGCTGTATAATGTTGTGGGTAGCTATATCTATTTTCTCGCCAAATTATTTCCCAAAACGCGCCAATGAGCTAAAAGTTTTATGTTTTTATGAGGGAATTGTGATGATATTTATGAGTGCATTTTATAGCGTATTTTCATTTTGGAATTTTAAGGCAATGAAACGGGATTTTAGTAGTATAATAAAGAAGGAGGCTGGATCAGAAGTACCTGTTTTAAACATTGCAAGGATAGGAAAAAAGCAGTCTGCAACCGAAGCGCCTGTTTTAACATTGCAAGGATAGGAAAAAAGCAGTCTGCAACCGAAGCACCTGTTTTAAACATTGTAAGTATAGCGAAAAAGCAGGCGAAGCAGTGTGGAGGGAATGCATCTGAATTCCTAGGATGTAGTTTTTATCGTTGCACTAGAGGGCTATTGGCGATGTAGAACCACCGTCAAGTGACGAGCCGAGTAGGCACCCAACGCAACCGTTAAGGGGAGATAAGAGAGTGGTGAGTTTATGGGTTCCGACAGGAGTATATAAATATAAATAGAAAATATAGATGATGTCAAATGGAGATGAGATTTCTAACTGTAATAGCGATACTCGCTGTTGTCTGCATTGTGGAATTTACACTGTTGTTGGTACCAAATGGAGAATACGTGGACTTGAGCAAGAGTAATTGTTCAATCTCGGACAATATTGGTCGACGAGTGTATTTTCATAAATGTTGGAAGGAGGATAGGGTTGTTTACGATATCCGCAAGTTTTTTTTACAATGGGACGAACGATCTGAAACCAGAAATTACACGGAATTCAACTATTTAAGCATGAATTTAGGAGACTCTGTCGGCAATGCTTAAATTAAAATTTCCATCATCAACGATATGTACTGGCCCGTCTTCTAGCGGGAAAACAGAACTAGTCAGAAAATTAGTCCGATTAAAAATGTATGCTGGTGTTTTTCCGTGTACCAAAAATGGATGGCTTCGGAACCTCAAATAAAATTTGTATGTGGATTACCGCCTGAAGAAGAAAGGTTTTGATTTGGTGGTGTTTGACGATTTACAGGCAAAGTTAAACGAAGAAGTGGAGCTAATGTTTAGAGTGACGTCACATCATAAAAATTTCAGCGTGATACTAATAACGCAAATCTTTTTCCGAAGGTGAAGGTTTTTCGAGAAATTAGTCTGAATACTCACTATATTATATTGTTCCGCAACAATCGAGATTCGTCTCAAATGTCCTGTTTTGCGCACCAAGCTTTTCCTCTAAAAGGTAAATATTTCATGGATGCCTATAAAAAGGCGACGCGCGAACGTATAGTTATTTATTCGTAGACGTTCATCCATTAACGTGTGAGGAACATAGGTTGAGAGCATCCATCTTTCCAGATGAAAATTGTGTCAACTGGGTGTTTGTCCCGGTAGAGCAATGAAGCGGATCAAGAAACACGTGCATTTATTGCATATACTCTCGAAAGCCTCACCCCAACAACGAAAAGCTATCTTGAGCACAACAAGTGAGGATCAGTTAAAATCAATTTGCGAAATATGTAAGAACTTATTGCATGGCAATATTCCGGGAGTAAAAGTACAAAAGCTTGCACCCTATAAGAAAGTTATTCGCAAATTAGCTGACAATAAAATAGGACTTTCGTCAAAGAGAAAACTTTTAAAGCAACAAACAGGTGGCGGCTTCCTGCCTATGATTATTCCAACCGTCTTGAAATTATTATTGGGCAATGTCTAGAAAAATGACACTCGTTTCTCCGGATCTGGTTTCGGAATATTACCAACTGAACAAACCAGAGATTCGGTTAGAAGACAAAATTATTCAAGTGTTGCATAAAAAACAAAATGCCGGACGATTTGCGAGGCAAATTACTCTCTCAACTATTCCACAGTATCAAAAGAGTATGATACCTCCGAAACCGTTGGTATTCCCAAAAGAGATATTCGAAAAGCAATCGCCAGTGAAAGAGGTCCAGGAGAGTTCTTTCGTCGACAAAGATGTCTTGACGCCGCTGGTGGGGAAATTTGTGGGGCGCTCTGTTGCCAAGACCAGAAGGCAATACATTGACCCCATTTTGCAGAAACTGAAAAATAGCGGATATATTTTTAATGAACAAAATGAACTGGAAGTCCTCGGTAAGCCAGTACACCGAAGCAATGCCATCGACTTGTTTGGCTATTTAATGCGGGACATGCGGAGAGAGGAACCACCACCCAGAGGGTTCCAGACTTTCGTTCAAGGCTTGTTCGAAGCGAATGTACCGCTGCAGTGGATAGGCAATAAATACGTGCGTGATCAACTGTAATTATCCACTCTCGACCCCCAAGTAGCATCTCCTTCATCGAAGAAACCTCTACCCCTATCAAATCTCGCCATTGCGTCCAAAAAGGAAATGGCTGCCGTTCGAATGAAAGAAATTTACTTCGACCCGAAAAGTCCAGGTTCCTTCGGCGGAGTGCAGAATCTTGCCGAGGCAGCAAAGGTGGATAGTGCAACCGTACGAAAATGGCTTTCGAAACAAGATTCTTACACACTCCACTTTCCTGTACGTTACAAGTATAAGCGGCGTAAGACGTTGGCCTACGGCGTGAACGAGCTGTGGCAGATGGACTTGGTTGACATGCAAAATAGCCAAGAACAACCAGGGGATTCGATATATTTTGACCATAATAGATGTAATGTCTCGCTTCCTGAGAGCGATCCCTGTGAAAAACAAAACAGCAGACGCAATAGTGAATGCCTTAAAAACGGTGCTGAAGCAAGTTAAGCCTAAAATGATACAAACAGATGACGGTACAGAATTTTTCAATGCCAAGATGAAAAGCTGGTTAAAAAGACATGGCATTCATCATTACTCAACCAAGAGTGGTCAGAAAGTTGCTATTTTGGAACGTGCGCATCGGACACTGAGATCACGCATGCAACGGTACTTTACAAAGACCAACACCCACCGTTACACGAATGTGCTTGCTGATTTGGTGGATTCGTACAACAAGACGCAGCACAGAGCTCACGGTATGAAACCTTCAGACATCACCGTAAAGGACGAAGCAGGCTCTATAAAAGATTGTACAACCAAACGAAGACCTCCAAATTCCGATTTAAAGTCGGAGATCTCGTACGCATTTCAAAAGCTCAGAGACTTTTTAGAAAAGGATACCTTACAGGATGGACCGAGGAAGTGTTTAAAATAGATAAACGGCATCCTACAAACCCTCAAACTTATATTATCTCAGATTTACAGGGAAGAGAAATCGACGGGCGGTTTTATGCACAAGAATTACAAAAAATAGGGGAGCCTGAATTTTGGGCCATTGAAAAAATTCTGAAGACCAGAGGAAAAGGTCCTTCACGGCACGTTTTGGTGAAGTGGGTCGGGTTTGACGATTCTTTCAATAGTTGGATACGTCCAGGATGGATCCAGTAGACAGCTTTAATGTTTTTTTACCGTCCAACGCGAGTATGGATTTATTCCCCCAGAACACTCCGGACTGTTTCAGAACAAAACTTGCACAGCCAATTTCATTGCATGGAATGTATGAAGTAGCGCTGTCTGAATTTTCAATGCCAGGACGGTTTTTAACCATTCAATCAGGTTATAATGATGAATACTTCATCGACGAGGAAATTACCAAGAATGAATCCACACTTCTTCCAGAACGCATTTACATGTCAGTGGGACGACAGTTTTAGAAAGCGGAATAACAGCTGCGTTTAAAAAAGTATACAACACCAGTCCACCCTTACTGTCAATGGTCAAAGATAAAAAAACACTTATTCTTAAACTTTTCCCTCCGTGAGGGTTAGAGATACCAGTCGAAAGTAAGCAACTATTAAAAGCCATGGATCGCACAGATAGGTATTACGTGGAACCTCCTGATAAACCTAAAGTTATTTACGTCACCAGAAACTACCAGATACCATCAGAAAACTTTGAAAATCAAATTATTAAGCTATGGGCTTCCAAGCCAATTGTAAAAAAGCAATATGAAATTGTGTTAAAAAATCCAGAAAACACCAAAGTACTCGACAACATCAACAAAATAATACAAGAGACAACTGGAGAAAACCTTGTCACATTCGAAGCAGATCTTGAAGAAAAATCCGTCACTATTCTCTTGAAAAACAACGTTCACATGTTGATGGATAAGGCATTATGTCCTAAACTGATGGAAGCGTTAAACATTCAGGCTAATTCGATTTTGATTGAGAAAGAAATGACTTTCCCTCTCACACTGGTGCGTAATATGAGTGGTGAAAAATTTCATGTCATAACACATGTGGTTTTTCAGAAGACGCATGCTATAACAGAGAGAGAGGTGTGCAAGATTTTACCAGGAATGTACAGAAGCTCTGAAGATTTTTTCAAGAACATTATAAAAGTAGAATTAAAAGAACTCCCTAATGCTAAGGTAGAATTGATTGTACCAGATAAAATGACAATAACGTTTGGTGAAAAATTAAAAGAAATGCTAGGATTTGTAAACTCTACATTTACAAGTGGAAATTACATTTCAGATTACATACTGGAATTATCAGCAGGTATAACTGAAGACGTTAGTTATACCTGCTGATAGTTAGTTATACCTGGTGAAGTTTATGTGTACAGTGACATCATTGAATCTTCGTTATTAGGTCATACCTTTGCACCGATATTAAAAATTGTACCTATAGCCAATGAAAAATCAGATCAAATTGTTAAGTACTTCTCAGTACCACTCTATTTCAAAGTGAAAAAACAACACTTTGATACAGTCAAAATTGAACTTCGGACGAGTCGCGGGACGCCTATACAGTTCATAAGCGGAAAAACCTCACTTGTGTTAAATTTTAGAAAACGAAAGCTATAAAATAAGATGCATTTCCGGAAATGCCGACATTTGCCAAAATGAAGGGCTTAGACACGAAACGGTGCATTGAGCACTATCAACGCGGGGGGTATTTCGCTTCGGAGTATCCTATTCAGAGAGGCTATGGCTTCTTCAGTGCACTCCGACGATTCGCAATACCACTTTTAAAAACAACGGGGCAGTACTTAGGCAAAAAACTACTAACCACAGGCCACGATGTTCTTCAGGACTTATCCGAAGGAAAACCCTTTAAACAAGCTGCGCGCGAGAGATTTCAGGAGTCTGCCTCTGCCATAAAAGATGACGCTCTTCGAAAACTGAGAGGGGGCAGATTGAATAAAAGGAAGAAGGGCAAGAAGAAAACATAGACTAAGCCAAGCAAGCGCAAGCGTGAAGACGTGTTTTCTTAAAAATGGAGAAGTGTTTTTGCACCAAATCGGAACTGAGTCTGTTCGACCAGGCTCCGGTTCAAATGGCAATTGATCGATCCTCCTTTGTTGAAATTCATCCTGTGGCATCGATTTCAGACAATCCCACGATTGAATTTCTTATTCCTGGGTTAGGAGAGTCTTACTATGACTTGTCCCATTTATATTTAAAAGTTCAAGCAAAAATTGTGAAAGCGGACGGGACTGCCCCCGGAGCTGCAGATAAATGTGCACCAGTAAATTATTTATTGAATACCATGTTTAGCGAATGCCACGTGTCGTTAAACGACTGACAGATATCATCAGAAAATAATTACGCCTACAAAAGCATAATTCAAGCCTTGCTGTTCCATCCTGAGCAAGCTCAAAAAAATAATTGACTGCAGCTTATTCAAAAAAGATACGGCAGCAGCTACGAAGATCTAAGCCTAGAACCCACAGGAAAAAATACGGGGTTAAAAAGCAGATATAACGCCACGAAAGAAGGCAAAACCTTCGAGTTATATGGCTCGCTCCATATAGACTTGGGCACCCAACCAAAATTGTTGGTGAACGGGGTGTCCATTCGCGTGAAGTTGGAAAAAGCATAATCTATTTTCGCTTTGCTTGCGGCAACAGGCGAATATCAGCTGGCAATTGAAAATGCTTCGTTATTCATTCGGATATGTGAATTTTCAGGTTCCATCCTCGTAGCGCATGAAAAAGCGCTGGAATCACGTCTGATTCAGATGCCTTTTACACGAATTGAGCTAAAAACATTTACCATTTCGCCTTCACTGAAAAGTCATACGATTTCTAATGCTGTTAACGGGGCACTACCCACACGTATGATAATGGCGTTATGATCTAACACTGCATATAACGGCGATTTTACAAAAAATCCTTTTAAATTCCATCATTACCAACTGAATCACCTTTCGCTAACTGAAAACGGAATTCAAATTCCATCGAGCGCTTTCACGCCATCCTACTCCCAAAATTTCTACACTCGCAATTATTTGTCCTTGTTCAAAGATTTGGGGCAAGTGGACACTAATATTACTTTTGATGAGTATAAAAATGGGTTGTGCTTTTAGCCTTTCATTCTCACATCATCGACCGCTCGCGACTGACGAGCACGCACCTACTCTTACGCGTAGGACTGGCGAGCCGAGACATCGGTTATTTTACCGTAAGCGGCCGCTGAAGCAGACGTTCGCCGACGATCCTGAGCTCCGGTGTACCATCGTGGCTGATCTTAGATATTATAAAAGCGTCATTGTGGCTTGGCCTATACTTAGGCCCTCTGATATCTAAGGGGAGTTCGAGACCCTCGGTGGTTTAGCACTACACCCCGAGTTGATTTTTGCTTGGATTTTTTATTTCATACAGTAACCCCACTTTTTCCGGGATTGGTAAGCGAAGACGCCTGATTTATCAGGGTTGGAGCCTCATCCCCTCTACAGTGCCGCTCCGGTACATTAGGGGGAGCCTCTCTCAGTGTTTGCGTGCTGAAACAGCCGTGTTGACTGATAAGCCGCACTCGCTTCCTTAAGGTGGGACCCTACATCCCAACACACATATTTCAACGGTACATACACGAACACTTGCAATCATCCCAACATCCATAGCGGACACTGCACTGCCGTCCCATAGGCGACTATGGATGTTTCCATTTCAGAGGCAGGGAAGTTAGGTGCTTCACAGTTAGCGGGAGGGATGTCAAGCGTAGCGGTTGATAAGCTACTACAGCCGGCCGACGGGTTCTCTCTGGGAACGGATGGGTGACTTAGATAAAGAGCATAATGCTTTTTTTAGCAAGGTACCAAACGTCTGGAAGCAGGGAGGAGGGTGACCGGCTGTATGAGCTTTATGGGCGTAGACAGGTTATTATGGAGGAGATATTTACACAGGGGCCGTGTAAGGTGGTTTTTGAGAAAAGGAGTAAGGAGGTTTTAGAACAGAATTTGGAGTCATTAGAGAAGGAGGGTAGGGCCTCGAAGGATGATAAGTTCATGAAACCTTCGAAGAGTTTCAAACGACCCCGGGATTGCGTTAGCCCCGGGACGGTTGAAACGGCAAATAAGTTTAAGGCGCTGGAAGACGAAACAGCAGGAAGAGGAGAATGAAAACGGCATGGAGACCGATTTTCACAATGCCCCCAAGGGGAAGGCTAGGATTCCTCCAATTGTTATAACGAATCAAAACATAAAGTGGAAAGAACTGGCCAAGTCATTGAAGGATGCTGGCTTAAGCAACTTCTCTGGCAAAGCCACGGGGACGGACTTTGAACGTAAAAGTCGCCACCGAGACAGATTATAGGTTGGTAACATCACATTTGGCAGCTAAGGGAGTCCCCTTTCATTCGTACAAATTAAAAAGTGAGCGCACCCTCAAGGTGGTATTGAGAGGTGTTCCCGCCGATTTAGGCGCGGCCGAAGTAAAGGCTGAACTGAAAAACTACGGTTTCGAATCAGAAACTGTTTTTCAGTACTCCCATATTGTTAATGGAGAGAAGAACTTCATTCCAGTCTATTTCATAGAGCTTCTCAACACAACACAGAACAAAGAAATACAACATGACCGAATTTATGTACCTCAAGGTCACAGTTAGCAGCTACAAAAAATCTAAGGAGCCCACACAATGCCATCGATGCCAACGGTACGGTCATGCACAATCAGGCTGTTCAAACCCCGCTAGGTGTGTAAAATGCGCGGGAAGGTCATCTGACAGTGGATTGCCCAACCAAGGGGCGCATTGAGTCGCCCAAATGCGTTCTTTGTGGGGGTGACCACACAGCCAACTACAGGGGTTGTTCTCAAAGACCCATTCGCAGAGACAACGGCCAGAATACTGCCGAACACAACATACACAACCAACAAACCATTAGGCCAACACAAACACATAAACCTGTTACTAAAGAACAGGCCGCCATAAAAAAAAGTTAACGAGGCTAGACCACTGATAAAAGCCGCTCCAGTCAGGACCGGCTTTAGCTATTCAAATGCAGCAGTGGCCGGACCCTCATCTTCACCACAACAACATGCTCACACTCCAATAATCAATGAGGTGGAGACACAAGTCGAAACCAATTCACAGCAACAACAACACGGGGAAACCCAAAGCACACCCAAACAGCAAGTTAATGCTCATGAAGAAGAGGGAATGTGTTTGAAATCCTCCGAGACTTACAGAAGTTCCTTAAGAACTTCAACTTAAAACGGGGCCTAAACCTGATTAAAAATGCTGCTACACGACTAAGGTCAGCGAATGGTATTATGGAAAAGTTAGAAGTAGGTTTTGGTATCTTTGAGGAGCTAATCACAATGTGTAATTATGAATAATCACCACAACACTCACAACAAGACATACAACCCCACTTTTCTACACAAATGTCGGCTTTGCCAAAATTAATGGCCTTAAAAGGCAGATACACGAGTTGAAGGAGTTCATCAGAGATCAGAACATTGACATCATGCTTTTAAACGAGACACACTTAAGACCATGTGACAAATAGGATTGCAAACTACACACTGTTTTAGGAATGACAGACTACACAAGAGGGGGTGGTGTGGCCATTTATTGTAAGAGAAGCTTTAAATGTACTGAGTACATTCTTCCCCAGCTTAATTCCATCGAGGCGTGCGCTGTAGTACTGGAGAACGAAAATTTTGGTGGAAAATGCTTTTTTATCTCAGTCTACAAACCCGCCGAACTCAAAATTATTAAAAAAGCGATCTTGCTGCTCTCATGAATTCTGGCCTACCAACTATTCTTGCAGGAGACCTAAATGCTAAAAGCACCCATTGGAATTGTAGGGCAACAAACCCAAACGGTATTATCCTCAAAAATTCATTTTAGACCAGGGAGTAACTCTGGCTGCCCTGACGAACCTACCCACTTCCCAGGCTATATCGACCATAGACCAGATATCTTAGACATTATGCTCCTTAACCGACTGAGTGGCAAGGACGCCAAAAGGCGTCAACGGATTCTGTACTGAAAATGCCATATAGCGCATGGAAGCGTTCTCGTGTTCCACACTGTTTTTGTCAAGCGACGTCAAAAGACGTTTGGGTATTCAGAACCATTTTCGCCAAGAACGCCTTTCTCTGCATTTTGTCCCCCCGACCAGGACACCTGTGCTTACCTTCCGTGAAGCGCTTTACAATAAATGAATGGCCGAGGAAAGCATTGAATGAGGAGGGTAATTACCCCCCTAGACATAGTCGTTTGTGTGTAAAAGAGTAGACTTGACTTAGGCATGGAAATAATTTCAGAATGTCGCCAAAGGAGGATGGTTTCAATTTCAAAATCGACTGACTCTGATGAACGGACTCGACACTTAAAGGCTCAACTGTTGATAATGTAATAAAGGAATATAATTAGACAAGCATGCACATGCAAAGTTCATTCTTTATTTTTTGAATGCATATAGTTCGCGGTAAAAACCAAAAGGCCTTACCTTTCGCTGAGGTTTACAATTACTTATTTACGACGCTGTCAAGAAGTTGGAAATTTTCTTCGAATTTTTACAATGAGGTTTTCACAAAAGGGCCAAATAGTTTTCTTATTTGAAGTGCCGTGCAGGTGTTTCAAAAATGTTTATATTAGCTACCTTTGTAATTCCCGAATAAAAGAAATGCTCCGTGGTATTATATTAGTGTATTTTGCACTAACAAAGAGTTATATTTCTTTTTAATATAAAAAATTTTACGTACAAGAAGTTAGCTATTCACTTTGTTTCAATGTGTGCGTATTAGTGTTTTATAAAAGAAGTTTAAAAACAAAAACAGTCTCTACTTGGGCAACAATGTAAGTGTTTATTCTATATTTTAATTTTGTTACTATAATTAGTAATTTATACATTATACATTTATTAAAAAATATTTTAGCCTAATTTCGCTATAAATCTAATAATCATCTGTGATAATGGTTCATTCATATTTTGTGTGGGGATTAAAATAAGTTTAAATAAAAAGAAAACCAAAATTAAAAATAAATAATAAAATATACATGAGCATTACTAAAAAATGAAGGAGTACTTTAATTTAATTTTAATTAACAATTGAAAACAAAAACTTAACTCAAATGAAAATAACATGGAACCGAGCTATAATTCTTTTTTTTTGTTGTTAATATCTGAAAAAACATTTAATTTCCCAAAATGAGTATAGATTTATGAATAATTCATACTTAAACAAAAAATGCATGCATTTTACTTAATTATACTTAAAGCTTTAAATACGTCCCATTAATGAAAATTAAATAAAATTCCAGTGTTTATTTAAAAAATATATATATTATACTATTTTTCCGGAAAGAAAAAACAAAACACAGCTACATTCTGTTTATTGGCAAACGGACAAAAAGCAACCCTGTCACAAAGTGTGGGCCATTTTTAAGATGTGACACTTCGACACTCCCCTTGAGGGGGGGCATGAAAAACCAGCCTTCCCTTTTGGTACATTTCTTACTGAAAGGGGTAAATCTTTTTGAACGAAGGAGGAATTTGCGGTACGGCAAAAGCTTTAGGAAGCTTGTATGTGCTCCGCCACTCGGTCGGTTAAGGGCATTCCCCACATCCCTCATCTTAAAGTTCACGACAGCCTT
>JAFNEN010002269.1:0-16764 GCA_019343175.1 Oedothorax gibbosus
GTTTATGACCATTCTGTACCACACCACATGCCTTTTTGAAATTCGAGTTCATCATACTACGTTTGAAAGCTGCACCACTTAAAACGAAATTTATTGTGACTGAGTGAATGGTTAAATTGTAATTGCCAGACGATGGCTAGCCTCATCTAAGATATTGAACCAAGGATAGTAAGGCTATTACTGACTAATTAATAGTTATATGGAAAGTAACTAACTAATGGAATTATATAATTACGAAAATCTCACCGGAATCACTGCCATAACACTTCAAATAAGCCTTTGGAGTATTTATAGTTTATAGCACAGTGCATTTTAACTTCATTTAGTTTAAATAGATCAAATAGATTCATTTAATAATGTGTATCTTTAGAGCTTCCCTCCGTTTCGAAAACAACAATCTAAACAAAGTATACTTCTAAGCGGGAAAATTGCACTAATGTCATTGGGTGTAAAATAAATATGCGGGAGTCATCATTTCATCGAGTTGTATGTTTATACAGACAGACTGCGTGAGATTTTATGACATGGGAGAAGGCCAGCTGCAAGAGTTTTTGTTTAAGCTTTAAAGAGTGATGGGTTGTTTATGGTAATAAATTCAAAAATATGCCATTATCCATGTTCTACTTTTCGTAATGTTCTAGGATTTTGGTTATCATTTTTGATTCTTGACGGTTATGCCCCCCCCTAGGTATCTGGGGGGGGGCAGATGATTAGAAAGAACAAGAATTCATTAGAGTTTTATCTTAGACAAAATAAACCATTCACATAAAGAAATTCTAATTTTTTTCGACCCCCCCCTAAAATTTCAACGACGCAGTCTGCGTCGTTGACCCCCCCTGTAGGCACCCCTGCATTACATCATAGATGTGACCTGAAAACGAGCAACGGAAAATCTCTCTCCTAGCACCAACGTGGCGCAGGTGTTATAGTCTCAAGGCAGAATAACTCGGGTCACTTTTAGGTCATATGTTGAGTATTAGATGGCAGCACCATATATTAATATTTGTTCATTAGTTTGGAAAAGCGCAGCACTAAATTTGAAATGCAACCCCTTTTAAAATTAAATGAAACTTTTTTTTAATTAATCCTAATTGCAGTGTATTGTTTGTGCTTATGTTTCTTTGATCTTGGTTCTTTTTGAAAACAGTAAGATGATTAAATTGCAATTTTTTTTTATAACTTTAATTTCTAAAACTAACAGTAAATAGTTACTTTTTGTATTAAGAAACTGTAGTTAGTTACTTTCCATACTAAGTAACTGTAACATAGTTACTTTTTAAAAGTAACTTTCCAATAAAAATCCACTTAAAATAGCTAGAAAAGTATATTTAAATTCCAGTAAAATATGTTTCACGAATTAAATTTGGCAAAATCTAACATGATAGTATTTATAGTGAATTTCCTAACCATATTTCAAAGTGTTAGGATATTTTAACCAAAAACTAGTTAAATTCACCACACAAAAAAAGAAATCAAATAAAAAAAAATACGAATTTTGAAAACGTCTCACGCGAGATTAAGGGGGGGGGGTCAAGCCTCTTTTCACTAAATCTCAACAAAGGGAGAAAAGGGGGTCAAAAAATCGTCAAATAGCATCATGTGATTAATGAAAGCCCCCCAACCATCTCTCTTCATGCACGTCTCTCTCTGTGTGCTTTCCAGATATTGGTAAGCGCGGGACAAGTTGAATGCCCTTCCCGCTTAACCACTTTATTATGTATTACTTTATTGTAAATACGTTTTGCCTTTTCCTTAATTATTTTCCCTTTGATGCTTTGTATGTTTGTGTCATAGTTCTATGCTTCCAATTTTGTTTTCGTTATTTTATTTTATGCTGGATCTCTGTTGAAGAACAAAGGTAACGCCCTGGAATTTTCTGACTGCATTTAGTAATAAAAAAATATATTCTTACGGTCTGAACACTTATATCCAAAATTACTTAAACAATTCGTCGATACCGCTATTTTTTATATATTACAATTTATAGCTCTAAAAGTGATAAACTTTGGCTCCTAGGGAAAAAGTAAGTTTCCTGCAACAACAAAAAATTACTATCGTTATTTTTAACAATATTTTTAATCATTGGAATCGCGACATGTAACATAATGAATCAACACGATGCCTCTGAGATATGATATTAAAAAACTGAAAACCTCATTTCAAAGTAAATGTAAATTAATGTTCAATTTATATAGGAAACATTCACAAAAATTTTCTTTGGAACTTGGTGGCATAGTGTGAGTTTTCAATTATCTTAGAGCCAACTTTTATTTTTCTTGGTTATATCTAGTCTACTACTTTGGCTTGGGTCTCATCATTTGGCGAACATTCATCGTCTTTGGATCCATGGGATTTGTTAGAATTCACGCCCCAAATAGCCTCTTCAGAAACCAACATATTTTTCTTGATAACCCTAAAAGGAATATTTATTGGCAAAATTTACAAATATTATGATGGAATTATTACACTTTTCGTTTTAGAACTGTTTCTTTAAGGCTGTGTCCTGACTACGACATCAAATGCCACAAATGCAACAAAACATGGCGACTTGGCAGAGTTAGCCACATGCTATTGCATCGCTTGGCGCCCTTGGTGGTCGCCAAGTTTCGTTGCATTTCTGGCATTTGATGTCGTAATCAGGACACAGCCTAACGGTATTTTATGGAAAATATAGAACAGCCTAGCAACATGGAACATAGGTCCTATAGCGTCAAAAATATTTTTTATAAGTAAATTAGAAATATGTTGTTTTTTTTAATACGTAAATAATATATTCCATGTGTTGATGATACATCAAATATTGTATTTGAAAAAAAAATATTATTTACAAATGTATCATAATCATCATCCGTCGCAAAAGCAATCCTCAAATAACATCCACGAGCTAACCTCTTTTTGGAGCATCTTTGATGAAGGACAAGGACGCTTCGCGTCGATGCTCGGCAGTTACACAAAAAAAAATCTTTATTTTACAGAAAATACCATATATTTACAGTAAATTCTGTTATTTTCTTTTAAAAGTTTTTTTCTGTAGGAAAAAAAAACTGTTTTAAGTAAAAACAGATTTTTTTTCTGTTTTTAAATCGCGTATCATTAGTCTGCCACCGAAGAGGCATTTCCAGTGTTTGGGAAATCCCTGCGTGCCATATTAGTTTATTTGGGAGAGTGTTGGACTGAAGATCTAAACGTTCACGATCCGAATCCAGGGTAGTAACTTTATTAGTTTTTGTTAGTACTGTGGTTAGCATCCCTGCTTGTCTTTTGGGTGACTGGGGGGAGAAGTAAAGTATAGTTTTTTCTTTGTAATTCGGCTGTATAGAAACAGATTTTGCTTTCAATTACGAATTATTCGAGAGCGTTTAATAAACTTCACATTAAAACAATTTCTACAACATAATTATATCAGTTTCCAAGTCAATATTTGCTCCAAAATAGACTATTTTCACTAGTTAGTTGCACAATAGTGATGAAAAAAGATTAAAACTGTAGTTCGCCACATCTAAAGGGCTGGGAAGCTAAACCGGTAAGGTTCTTGCCTTGCATGCGCAGATTCCAGCTAAGTTCTGGTCTGGGCACTGCCAAAATAACTGCCAACATAAACGGTCTGTGCAGCCAGAAAGTCCGACAAATAATACCCCATGAAGGGGGTGCACGTTAAATATGCTCTAAAGTCCCGACGTCGCCTACGATGTCGCTCCTAAAAGTTGCGTTAGGTGCCTACTCAGATGTCGGTCGCTCTAGTGCGACGATAATTCAACCCAACTCAACTAAAAAAAGTGAATAGCCCTGACATACATAAATCAATACCATACTCATCGTATCTTGACTTATCATATAGGACAGGACTATAGTACACCTTTCATGTACTACACACTCAGTGTTTATTGCAGTTTGTCAAAGTATGGAAAAAGGGCACTAAAGCCAGCCTCGTCAAGGATATCACCTTAAAAATACCGTTAAATGCGTACTCAGGTGTCGTCTCGTCACTTTGTAGTGGTTCTAAATTACGACGCCCGTCGCTAATAGCCCTCGTGTAGCTCTAATGCGACGTTAATGAAACTCAAATCAACCAGCCTCCTAACACTAACTATTAACTTAAATAAAAAAATAATTAATTAAAATTTAAAACAAATTGTGTGGAAATAAGTTTAATACCACAGGTAAACCTAATTTAATACTTACAAAACAAAAATATAAGAGAAATTAACGATACAAATTTTACAAAACTCACATGTGCAGTACACCCTCACGATTACTGTTGTATGAATACTAAAATGGGAATAATACACATTTTCCAGAAGAATTTCATTGTTGGTTGTTTCTCAAACAACGCCCATTCTCCAACTAACATTTGTTTACGGTGCAATATTTCCCCCAGAAAAATCAAGGAAGCAAGCTAAACTAGTATTTAGACCATTAATTACCTTATAATGACGTGATCAGCGATACATGTGTATAACGGCATTCGCATTATAGCTAAACAAATATCGGAGTTCCTAATGTTTGCGCAGCGTGGTTTAGATACATTTATTATCGAAGTTATGCTTGGACATAATATGTTTGTGGTCTTGCGTCGCAACAGAAATGCTAGAGCTGAAATTAAAATCTTTCTCGAGTCTCGATTGTGACTCAATGTCGCGTGAGAACAGAAAACAAATCGGATTGATTGAGGTAAGTCCACGAATGAAAGTGGGAAAGAGGACGTCATCTGAAACAAGCCAATTCGACAAAATTTTCATGAGAAAAAAGCAATATTATAACATCCGTAGCTTTTCAACAGCACCTTAAAAATCTCAAATTCAGTTTTTATCCTTTGTTTTACGGACCTGATTCTCATATACGTCAAATAGAAAACTTTTTTAGATAACTCGAATTGCCGACATCTCGTGACGACATTTTTATAATTCTCATCCCAAATAGTCGACGTTTAGAGTTTTCAACACATCGTTTATTCAATATAAAATGTATTTGTGTCGGAAAAAGACACAAGATTCATCGTCTTTGGATCCATAGGATTTGTTAGAATTCACGCCAAATAGCCTCTTCAGAAACCAACAGATTTTTCTTAATAACCCTAAAAGGAATATTTATTGGTAAAATTTACAAATAATAATGTGATGGAAATATTTCACTTTTCATTTTAGAACTGTTTCTTTAACGGTATTTTATGGAAAAATATAGAACAGCCGAACAACATGGAACATAGGTCCTATAGCGTCAAAAATAGTTTAATAAATAAGAAATATGAATATTTTTAATGCGTAAATACTATATTCCATGTGTTGATGACACATCAAATATTGTATTTGAAAAAATATATTATTTACAAATCTATCATAGGGGACTGTGGAGCCCAGTCGGTTAGGCACTCGCCTAGCATGCGAAAGGTCCCATGTTCGGGTCCGGGCATCGCCAAAATAACTGTCGACCTATAAACGGCCCGCGCAGCCAAAAATGTCCGACGAATAATACCCCGTGTAAGGGAGTGCACGTTTAATATCCTTCAAAGTCCTAACGCTGCGTACGATGTCGCCCTTAACGGTTGCGTTGGGTGCCTATTCAGGTGTCGGCTCGTCACTTGACTGTAGTTCTAAAATATAACGCCCGTCGCCAATTGCCCTCGTGTAGCTCTAGTGCGACGATAATTCAAACCTAACCTAACCTAACAAATCTATCATAATTATCACATCCGTCGCCAAAAGCAATCCTCAAATAACATCCACGAGCTAACCTCTTTTTGGAGTATCTTCGATGAAGGAGCAAGGACGCTTCGGTTACACAATAAAAAAAAATCCTTATTTTTTTCTGTTTTTAAGGGGATACGGTACCCAAAACATTATTTCTAGAAATAATAACGTAAAATTGTAAATTATAGTCGTTTTATATAATGTTCACTCTAAATAAACATTTTCTAGCAATAAAAACAAATATTTACAAGTAGTTTTTCATTTATTAAAAAATAGGCAAAATTTTGAACTTTTTTAAAACGCTACTCCTCTTTCAATTCTGAGAATAACTCCACCAAACTTTTATAGTTTATTTTTAGAACTATTTGTTCAAGAGCTGTGCACGGATTTTAAAATATGAGCTACAGTTAAAAAGTAACATGCATTTATACTGAAAATCTCAAAAAAATTACAAATTATTGAATTCATCATTTTTAAAAAAAAAACTATACATAGTAGACCTTATTCCATGCACAATTTTGTGCCCCATTTATATAAGAATACAAGTTAAAAACTTCAAAATTGTAACTTAATTGGCAATAAAGCCTTAGGGATTTATTAAACACAAGAATTGAAAAACGCGAAACAGAGAAAACAGGTTGAAAGCAGACAAAATACGTATTCAAAGTTATAGGAATGACTCCAGAAAATATTTAATAACTTTTTGTCTACAAAAGATATCATTATGAAACTTTCAGTATATGTTCAAAAAGGTATTGTAAATAATAAGTAAAAACTGAAAAATCGATATTTTGACCAATTTTTGGATACCGTATCCCCTTAATCGCGTAAAGTGCATTAGTCTGCCACCGAAGAGGCATTTCAACTGTTTGGCAAATCTCTGCGTGCCATATCAGCTTATTTGGAAGAGTGTTGGACTGGAGATCTAAACGTTCACGATCCGAATCCAGGGTAGTAACTTTATTTGTCTTTGTTCGTACTGTGGTTAGCTTCCCTGCTTGTCTTTCGGGTGACTGGGGGAGGGGGGGGGGAGAAGTAAAGTATAGTTTTTTCTTTGTAATTCGGCTGTAAAGAAACAGATTTTGCTTTAAATTACGAATTATTCGAGAGCGTTTAACAAACTTCACATTAAAACAATTTCTACAACATAATTATATCAGTTTCCAAGTCAATATTTGCTCCAAAATAGACTATTTTCACTAGTTAGTTGCACAATTGTGATGAAAAAAGATTAAAACTGTAGTTCGCCACATCTAAAGGGCTGGGAAGCCCAACCGGTAAGGTTCTTGCCTTGCATGTGCAGATTCCAGCTAAGTTCTGTTCTGGGCACCCCATGAAGGGGGTGCACGTTAAAGTCCCGGCGTCGCGTACAATGTCGCTCCCAAAAGTTGCGTTAGGTGACTACTCAGATGTCGGTCGCTCTAGTGCGACGACAATTCAACCCAACTCAACTACAAAAAAGTGAATAGCCCCGACATACACAAATCAATACCTCTCATCGTGTTGGTCCTTGACTATTAGCATATAGGACAGGACTGTAGTACACACCTTGCATGTTTTTTAGTTTTAGTTTCAATGATCGTCGCACGGGCGTCGTATTTTAGAACCACAGTCAAGTGACGAGCCGACACCTGGGTAGGCACCCAACGCAACCGTTAATTGCGACATCGTACGCAGCGTTAGGACTTCGAAGGATATTTAACGTGTACTCCCGTCACACGGGGTACTATTCGTCGGACATTTTTGGCTGCACGTGCCGTTTATATAGGTCGGCAGTTATTTTAGCGATGCCCGGACCCGAACCTGGGACTTTCCGCATGCTAGGCGAATGCCTAACCGACTGGGCTTCCCAGCCCACCACACCTTGCATGTACTACACACTCAGTTTTTATTGCAGTTTGTCAAAGCATGGAAAAAAGGGCACTAAAACCCAGCCTCGTCACAGATGTCACCTTAAAAATTCCATTTAATGCGTACTCAGGTGTCGTCTCGTCACTTTGCAGTGGTTCTAAATTACGACGCCCGTCGCTAATAGCCCTCGTGTAGCTGTAATGCGACGTTAATGAAACTCAAATCAACCGGCCTCGTCACATTAACTTAAATAAAAAAAATATTAATTAAAATTTAAAGCAATTTGTGTGGAAATAAGTTTAATACCACAGGTAACCTAATTTAATACTTACCAAACAAAAAATATAAGAGAAATTAACGATACAAATTTCACAAAACTCACATGTGCAGTACACCCTCACGATGACTGTTGTATGAATACTAACAATGGGAATAATACACATTTTCCAGAAGAATTTCATTGTTGGTTGTTTCTCAAACAACGCCCATTCTCCAACTAACATTTGTTTACGGTGCAGTATTTCCCCCAGAAAAATCAAGGAAGCAAGCGATACAATTCAGGCCATTAATTACCTTATAATGACGTGATCAGCAATACATGTGTATAACGGCATTCGCTTTATAGCTAAACAAATATCGGAGTTCCTAAAGTTTGCGCAGCGTGGTTTACATACAGGGTGTCCAGAAAAGGACTCCCTGGTTTCAAAAATTAATAAAAAAGAAATTCTTGCAATAACACAATTCTTGCAGAAAACGAATGAAACATGTCTGTAATTTGATATGGAACACTTTATTATGTTAGTTATGTTTATTACGTTATTATATGTTATTAAACTTTATTATGTTCAATTTAACCGACAGATAGCGCTGCAATATCATGTGTTGAATTCCACGCAAAAACTATTGCTGCTTTTCCTGAACTGAAAGCTACTGAACATTTTTGACACGTTGTCTACAGCCAATACACGGTATTCCCGCGAAATCTGTCGGTTAAATTGAACAAAATAAAGTGTAATAACATAATAACGTAATAAACATAACTAACATAATAAAGTGTTCCATATCAAATTCCAGACATGACTCATTCGTTTTTTGCAAGAATTGTGTTAATATCTCTATCCATTTCTTTTTTATTAATTTTTGAAAACAGGGAGTCCCTTTCTGGACACCCTGTACATTTATTATCGAAGTTATGCATGGACATAACATGTTTGTGGTCTTGCGTCGCAACAGAAATGCTAGCTGAAATTAAAATCTGTCTCGAGTCTCGATTTTGACTCAATGTCGCGTGAGAACAAAAAACAAATCGGATTGATTGAGGTAAGACCACGAATGAAAGTGGGAAGGAGTACGTCATCTGAAACAAGCCAATTCGACAAAAATTTCATGAGAAAAAACAATATTATAACATCCGTAGCTTTTCGACAGCACCTTAAAAATCTCAAATTCAGTTTTTACCCTTTGTTTACGGACCTGATTCTCACATACGTCGAATAGAAAACTTCGTCGGTAACTCGAATTGCCAACATCTCGTGACGACATATTTGTAATTCTCATCCCGAATAGTCGACGTTTAGAGTTTTCAACACGTCATTTATTCAATATAAAACGTATTTGTGAAGGAAAAAGACAGAGTCCCTGAGTACACTGAAACAGATGAGATCATTTAATCTGCGAAGTCCAAAGTTCCGACGGCTTTAGCTTAAATGTCGCTTAAAATTCCCGTTGGATGCTCGCTCAGGTGTTGGCTTCGTCATTTGATTAGGATTTTAAGTTACGGAACAAAATTTTCCGGTTTAAACTTCTCACGGTTGGTAAGAAGTAGACTAGCGGAAACGATTAACTTATCCTAATATCTTAATAGTGTTGGAGTCGTGGGCAGCCTAGTGGTTAAGATCTCTGTCTCGGGATCGGAAGGTCCCGCGATTGAATCTCGACACCTCTGAAGACCCATACCGAGTATATGCGGAGTACGTGCTCGTTAAATCTTTTGGGTCCGAAAGTCCTGTGGTCGGTCATTGCGCAGTTTACCACGGGTATAGGTCAATGGAGACTATTTCCCTCCCCTTCAGGGACATGTCTAAATTATGGAGGTGGCAATAGATGGCAGCATCTGTCTTGTATGTGTGTATGTCGAGTCCGTCCTTCTTGACGAAGGTTTATAAGCGGTTCTTTGTGACTAAGTACACAAGCCTGAAAATATATGTCTACCAACCAACCAACCAACCATCTGATTAGTAAACAGGGTACGGCCAAAAAAAATCATGGATTTTCCTGTAAATGAAACAAAATTGCAATTTTTCAGAGATAAAAACATTAAATAT
Organism: Oedothorax gibbosus; assembly: GCA_019343175.1. Classification (NCBI taxonomy): domain Eukaryota; kingdom Metazoa; phylum Arthropoda; class Arachnida; order Araneae; family Linyphiidae; genus Oedothorax; species Oedothorax gibbosus. The sequence goes on from JAFNEN010002269.1 coordinate 9,863, forward strand.
TGTATTCGGTGTCTAGGAGTATTACTCAAGAAAGATGCTAATAATCTATAGATTCCACAAGGTAGGAACTTAAGAACATTTTACTTTCTTTTATAAATATTTAATTACCTACTATCTTATCTGTCAAATTATAGTTCATTATTTAGTTCCAATTTATGACTATGATTGCTCATAAAATTTAGAAATAATGCTTTTTTGTAATTCAAGAATCCTGATCAAAAGCTATGTGTCGGTTGTTCACAGTTGTAATTGCAGATACTAATGCAATATTTTTTGCACATTGGGTTTAAATTTACCTTTAGACCAAGCTTTTATATGCAGGATATATATGTTCTCTACATACTGACATGCATGTGTGGACTATTTACAATGGTGTAGTGGGCTAATACGATGTTTCAGTACTTTTTTTAAGAGTCGCAACGGCGTTCCTGAATTTTAAAGTTGAATCTATTTGATTTTTTCCTTATTTTATAAATAAAGTGTCTATTAGTTTGCTATAAATGTCTGAAACTGATATTGTATAAAAGCCGTTCTGTACAGGGTTTGCAAAAATCCGGGTGTTTTTTTTAAAAAACCCGGGCGGGTTTTATTGGGTTTTTTTAAATTTTGCTTTCTAATATTACTGTATTGTTTAAATTGTAAGTTTTATTTTAAAAAAGAGAACAATTTCAGTCAAGAAGAAAAAGAAAGTAATGAACATTTTGAAAAATTATAATTAATTAAAATGAATTTTAATAAAAAATATATTTTTCCTACCTCTTTCAATTCTTTCTTCAAATTGTCAACCTTGTTTTAAGCACTTTTTCTAGGATCTCAATAATACAAAATAAAATAAGTGAGAAATTTATCTGCATGATAAATTTTATTCATTGAAAAATGAATATTTACATGAACAACAGTACCGAGAAGTTTTGCCACCGATTCGTGCATTTGAAGACATGTAATGACGCATTTTCTGATAAAAAAACGACAATTTTTTTAATTTAAAAGACACAAAATTACCAAAAATTGGTCTGTTGTGCACGGTAACACGATATAGAGTTTGGCCCTCCTTCAAAATATCCAAAAAAGTCCCAAATTTTAAACCAAATCCACCCCTATTCATTCGACGGGCCTAGTAATTTGAATTCGCGACATTTTCGGTTTTAAAAGAAACATTGCGGCCAATCAGATAGTGATCCGGATCACGACCGAAAAAAATTATCGAATTTTAAAATGAGTCTAATTGAAGAGCTGAGTGGAAGAACGTGCTAAGTGACATTTTTGAAAAAATTGAGATTTTTGTGTCAATGATCATGTTATTACCTGCTTTAAACATAACAGCTTTCAATTTTTTAGAAAACATTCGATTTCGTATATTTTTCGCATACGAAGTTTGTAGGTGCACGCGTTTTCGTCACTTTTTCAATGGAAGAACGTGCTAAGGAGCCATGGCATGTTCTTCCACCGAAATCGGCCGATTCCTTAACGATCGTTTAGTGGAAGAACGTGCTAAGTGACACGTTTGCGGAAAATTTTCAGACTTTCGCTTGCATTAATAGCAAAACAAATGGTTCTTTTGTGGTTTTAATCAAAAAGAATTCAACAAAATGTAATTTATATTTCCTAATTAACTTTAATTATTAAATATAATCAATGAAATAAAATTTATAATGAGTAAAACTGGGTTTTGAGTGCATTTAGCAAAATAGGAGAAAAATGCATTTTGATTTTAAATTTAAACGGAGTTAAAGGTTTTAACATTTTATAAAATATTATCTACTTTGAATGTCGTCTGATTTTTATTGTAATAAACAAAACATAGATAATTTAGTAGCGAACAGATGGTATAATTAAAACAAAGTTGCAGGGAGATCGCAGTTGGCGTTAAAACAACATTGCACCGAACATTCAAAGCATTTGGTTTGTTTTAAAAAAATGAATTATGGGTACCAAAAACGTTTTAAAGCCATTTTACGTTTGATCTCTAAAGCTATCGAACGCATTTTGTGCAATGTCCTAAACTCCTAAAATTATTAAAATGGAATTAAGAAGCAAGCGGAAAGCAGAATTTTTGCTTGAAAGTGTGAATTGCAGCTTATACGGTAAGTACAAATTTAATCAAGAGTTTGCTTTGTTATGTAAAACTAAAATATTTTTATAATAATTGATGTTAAAGTAAAGTAACAAAGTATAAAACGTTATAAGTTCTTAATATTTATTAAAATATCGATTACTTTAAAAAAAGTACTATACATCACGTAAAAATAAATTGTTTAAACGATCATATGTTCTACTGTTGTAGAAATGCTGTAAATTAAAGTAGCTTTCTTAAAATTGATTAAACCCTTCATTGAAAAGGAGAAAAAAAAACGTAAATAACCTTAGGATCTATATCTTGCCATACAACTTATTTTTACTTTTTTTTAATATCAAAGTTTGTTTTTAAATTCAACTATTCTTATCTAAATACTATTTAAACATCTATTTTGCGAAAACTTACATCTTGCATTATTATCTTTTTTAAATCTTTTAAATTTAATATTTATTATTCACATGCATTTGTGTTTCTTGTACTATCTTTTTGTATACTTTTTATTAAGTTGATTTTCTTATTATTCTTCAAAGTATTTAGTTTATAATTTCAGTGATAATGGTATTTTAAAAAATATTTTCAATTAAAACTTACTCATCAAACATTAAGCAAGAAGTTCTAAATAACTTATATAACTTTCTTTTAACTTAAATACTCAAAGAAATCCTTATAGTAGGGACAGACGGACGAACAAAAAGCATAAGATAGGTGACTGATATCTTAAAAAAAACCTAGGGATGAGTAACACTATGTATCAATACGCTCATTTAAAAGTTATATATACCTTATAAAGTATTTTCAATAACTGTCAAACCTAAAAAGTTCTATGGCAGCTACTCCTTGCATATGCACAATATTGTAGAAAACTTTATTTTTAGGTCCGACAAATACAGGGAACACGTGTATCAAATTTGAAGTCTGTATATATTTCCGTTATTCAGCAATACCTTTAAAACCCAAAAAAAGTTTATAGCAGCATCTACTTGCGCATGCGCAATTTTCTCTAAAACCCTATTATGACGTCCAACGGAACTAGGAACCCGTGTACTAAATTTGAAGTCCGTAGCTCTTTTATTTTCGAACAGTAAAGTAGTTTCAGACAGACGGATCAATGAAAAAAAACCCAATTTTTTAGAATGAGCACCCTCCAAAACGTGTAGAAAGCACAAAATCTTAATTTGGAATATTGACCCCCATCGCAATAGTTTTATTACCTTATATTTTATATTAGGTGATTGAAAGTAATAACTTTAAAAATTGGACGGGTACAAAGGAAGTTGGGGGGGGGGGATAGTAGGACGTACGGACAGAAACAAAATAGCAGACGTACAGGCAGCTGGCCAAACACTATACATTGTAGTCATCTAATTTTTTACTTTCGAACCAAAAAAAAGAATTTTCAAAATCAGGCACTTTGGATCGGAAATTGAAAGGGATATGGACGGACAGACAAAATGATGGACGGACAGGCAAATGATTGAAAAGTATAAAAGAGATCTGTGAGTCCTATCTTCCAAACAGAAAAAGAATTTTGAAAATCGGAAGGTTAGTACAGAAATTATGAAACGTTTATGGATCAAATTTACCTAAAAAATGTCACTTAGCACGTTCTTCCACTAAGCGACTGGCCAAAATCTGAAGCACTTCGGAGGAAGAACGTGCCAAGTGCATGAGTTGTCAAGCGCGTTTTGTAAATGACGCGTTATGACGTAAATTACGGCTAAGCCAAAAACCACCAAGCATTTTGAAGAACCAAACTAAAATATCATGCAAAAAAAACTGTGATTTTGTGAATGACAGAAAAGTTGCAAACTAAAAACTTTGAAGCTCATTATCTCGTTTTCACCTTTTTGTCACTTAGCGCGTTCTTCCACTAAGCTCTTCAATTAATAAAACTCATTTTTAATTATTAATCATTATAATAAACTCCATTCGTGTTACAAAAAATATTTTTAATTATATATAAAATTATGCACTCTTCGAGCAAATCAAGAGTGATGGGGAATTAAAAAGCGGTGGCGACTTTTACGCCTAACCTTTTCCCTAATCACGAGGCATTTCCTCGTAAGATTTGCCTTAAATATTTATCGCACTATTTTATTTTACACATTTCAAAGTTTAATTTGTAATATTTGATGTATGATATCCTAATTATTCGATCGATTTAGGCATTTAAAGTTTCAAATAAAAATCAGTCGTATTTCTCGCTTTTTTTTTAAAGGTGTTTTTACACCTTTAAAAAAAAGCGAGAAATACGACTGATTTTCGATCTCGAGTAGGAGCTTCCAAGGTGTTTTGCTCCATTCAAGTCATAAGACAGAAAAATGGAAATAGAAAACCAAAGAAAGGAAAAATTATTCAAAAACTGAATTAGAAAGAAACATTTGTAGAAACATCTTGCCTGTAACATTTGTAGTTTTGGCTATGAAAGTGGCTGAAAGACGGACAGACGGACTGAGAGATTATAATACCTTCCATATTTTATGTAATAAACGTAGTGTGGAAGCTAAAATTGCATACTTCGGCGACTATAACTGTACGCAATATCTAGTAATTATACACGTGTCCCTGTAACTCTCATCATACCACTGTATTAATCGAAGTTCTTTTATCAAATTATGATGAATTTAGTTCATTGGAACAGTTTCGGAATATCGGACATGTTTTTATCCCTTTCTCCCCACTGTACGCGTAATAAATAATTATAACACAAAATAATTGACGTGTGCAAAACAGAAAATATGCTAATTTTTTGTTAATTCATGCTTTCAGTTGACTGAAATGGATTTGTCCTCAACACTTTGCAGAATACTTTTTATTAATTGCGAACATTTCGCCTGTTTCTATAACTTTTTTTAATATGCTTAGTTTGCCATTGGTTTCCAATAATGAAATTTTCCTATTTCGGCAATTAATAGTAGACGGCATCTGTAAATTTTCCCCTTGCCTTTATGATTTTTACTACCACTGAATCTATCTAAGTTCTTTTAACAAATCTCGCGGTTTTGTTATTAGGATGAAGAAACTCCGTGTACGATATGGATACGTGAGTTTTTTTTTTAAATAATTATTTTATTTTTCAGTAGTTACATTTTGACTTGATCAATTTTGTTCCACAATTGTGGCACATAAAATTTATTTTCAAATTAAATGCGTACGCTATGCCAATAAAATATTCTGTCAAAACTACGATAATAAAAGGATAAATGAAAAGACATAGCGAAGTTTTAAATTGCTACATTGAAAGTATATTAAATGCGTACGCTATGCTGTGCCAATAACATATTTAGACTGCGGGCAATTCCATATGTGACGGAATGACATTTTGAATTGTAGAATTGAAGTAAAACTATTACCACGAAGTTATTTTCAAAGAAAAATTGTTTTTCAGTTTATATATTGCTGGTTAATGATTAAAAGATAATTTAAAAAATTGAAATTTTTTTTAAAGTATTTTATTATTTCATTTTTGACTAAATTCTTTTTGTGTGACGGAATAACATTTTTGCAACCACGACTGCATACTGGTACTTAAAAATGAAAACTTCTGTGAATTAACAATACATTGAGTTTTTAAACTAGTGCATATCTTAAATATGATATATAAGCTATGTAAAATTATAATTTAGAGCAATCTACCTGTAACATGGTTTAAGTTATTAACTGTCATTTGACGACGGAATGACCAAAAGTTTCATAAACATATATTACATTAAAAGTGTGGAAAGTAATAAATTTAATATATTTTTTTATTATCTAGAATACTCATAAGATATTAAATATTACATTATATACATTTATTCACATGTGAAAGGTTTTTCAAACACGTATCAAGGATGATTTCCAACTAGCTGAAATACTGGCTGAGTTTGCAGAGCCAACAAATCTTTTTTGTCCACTAGGCATCGATCTTCTTTTTCGAGAAATGTGAATACATGTCCTTTATCGTCCTGCTTTCTTAAACCATAATTTGAAAACTTGGATAATTTGTAAAAATTAATTTTTATTTTATCGAAGTTGACATTTTTATGGAATTGCACCCAAAACTGTTAGAATAAAAAGCTGCTGGAATTTTCACTTTAAAGGAACGTGACTCTTAAAGGTAAAAACCATAGAGATAGTAAAACCGTGCGCTACCACCCACTCTATAGAGCATAAACGGGGCTATAGCGCACGGTTTTACTATCTCTATGGTAAAAACTCCATATTGAGAATTTTATAACTTAACTCTTTATTTATTACCTCTTTAAACTATTTTTATCATGATTAGTAATTACTAAACCAGCAATAACTGCAAAGCTGTGCGATCTTAGAAAATTCTACTTTTTGCAGTAAACATATGCAGTTAAATATTGTAGTGGGTGTTTACTTAATATTGCAGGACACGGAAAATAGCAGTCCAAGGAAAAATGAAAACAAGAGCGTTTTATCATCTGAAATATTCTCATTGCTGTCATGTTAGGTAATACTCTATTTTACAGAAAACATTTGCAGTTTAATTTTGTTGTTTATCGTAACTCTTCACAATACCATTTCCTATTTAGTCTCCTCCGTTTTGTACTCGCACGCTTGGAAGCGACAGGGGATTTGAAGGAACCATAAAGGACATTTTAGAAAGCATGAAGATTTTCGTCAACCGCTTTGAGTAATTTTTTTTAATATTGTGCATTTTAATCTTCGGCTCGTGGGGCCCCCCCCCCCCCCCCCCCCCCACCGGTTCCGGTAATTTTCGCCAAACTTATGGTCAACTGGGCCCTTAAGAGGGATTGTGACTCCCATAGAGCTAATGCATTAGTTTTGAAATCACAACTTTGCAAAAGCTTGTTTT
>JAFNEN010002270.1:0-16840 GCA_019343175.1 Oedothorax gibbosus
TTTTGTTTTAAAAGATGCTAAATCAGCAGCTAAAATTAAAAAAAGCAAAGGGAAAGACTTTAAGCATGTGGTAAATTTTAAACCTTAAAGAAAATTAAAGCAAAAACCACTTTACGGACAACACTTTTAACTAAAAATACACCATTTCTATTGCAATGTTCCAACCGTTAGACACATTGAATGGCATTTCTCTGCCACCAATGTTGGTCATCTTTGCCTTCAGTCATGAAAAAGGGCCAATTGATGGACTTGGTGATACAGTAAGGAGGGGATCAAAGAAGTCACACTTTCCAGGAAAAATGACCCATATTCTGCTAAAAAAAAAATCACTTTGCAAAAGAAATCTGCTCAAACATATTACTATTATACATTTCTGACAACTGTGTAAAGGGCGAAATAGGTAGATTAAATGATATTTGCTTATCAAAAGAAAATAAAATATTTCCGACTCCTTACACTCAAAAATTGCTCTGCTTTTTAAAATTCAGCAAATACCTACTTAAAATTGCTAATGTTTCATTAAATCCCCAAAAATACTACACGACTGATTAAACAAATGGAAATATGTAAAAGTAAATACCTCTCAACAAAATTCTGGAAATGAATTTGATGCTGGAAAAGGAGCTTTAGTTCTTTTGTAGTAAAATAATCATTAAATATTTTGTGGGGCAAATGTTAAGTAAAGATGCTTATTCAATAAAACTGAAACATCTGCTATGGTCAGGAAATCTTTTTGCGTGGCCTGAGAAGGAATTTTTTTCAGACAATTCTATTGAGAAAGAATTAAGAAATTACCAGAAACCAACTTTAGGGGACGTTGTGTAACTTTTTATAACTATGATTTTACCATGTATGCAATTCTTAACTTACCATGTTCAAAATTATTTACATATGTTATGTTATTATTGCCTAAATTTCCATATCTGTGATACAATTCACATGATGTAGTGTAAGTCACAAATTGAATGTAGTGTAAGTCACGCTGAAAAATGGTAATAAATTATTTCCTATGATAATTTAACACTTTTCTGCACTTAATTATTTATCTTTAAACCTCATACTTAAAATAAGCACTGGTAGAATGTTGATTTACTGCACTATGAAGAAGAAATTAGAGTTTATAATGATAACCAAAATACGACTTCCTTTCATGTATTCCTTTTCATGTCCTGATATCAGGACATTTTTATTATTTTTAGTAGAATATTAAATTAAAAAAGTTTTTACTGATTGCTAAAATTACTTTATGTTCAGGGGTAAACTGACATACAATATTTTTTTTTAATAAATAGAAAATAATTCTGAACGATGCAAACGATATTTGTTAAATCGTCGAATGTAGTGTAAGTCACGCTTGGAATGGCCCCATAATATATAAATATTTCACTTATTAGATCTAGGGTTAAAATTTGATATTGCTTTTGATCTATTCACTCAAAGGCTAAGCATTATGAACAACTTTTTATAAACTTCTAATTTAAGTGATAACTATACAAAACTCCAAAATTATGGTAATTTTTTCAAACAATTAGTGAAAGGATTGTCATAATTTATTTTCCGTGCTAAAAAAAAACGGAAAAAAAGTGCACTTGCGTTAGAGTAATTCCAGGAGAAATTACATTTTCTGTAGTGATAGTTAACTGTGATAAGAAGTTTATAACTTTACTGCATAAATTGAAAAAAAAATATTTAATTTGTTGGTGCATCGATAAGACGTTTCTAGTTGGAATTTTTTTCTGAATTGAGTCAAACTTGACTCAATTCCTCAACCTTCTCCAGAGAATCTCAAGAGAATAATGCACTACAGCAAAATAGAACCCAAAAGTGTGCTATCTTTAAGTTAGCATTTAGGTTCAATGGAATTCGCTTCGGAGTCACCAAATTAACTCAATAACATCGCAACTGATAATCTTTCAAAGATAGCTGTGTTGAAGTGTTTTATGCTATCTAAAATGCCTTTTCAAAACATTGATCCTCTAAAATCATTGTTAAAGGTTACGCTAAATGAAACATTTCTTGTACAGTTTTCTACAGAGTAATTTCATAATTTGACAATGACATACTGATAAAAGGTAAATTTCATTAAATAAAATTTCATTAAATAAAATTTCATTTAAATAATATTTAATTTAAATAATATTTCGTTTAAATAAAATTTCATTTAAATAATATTACATTTAAGTAGCGTTTCTTTTTGTTATAGTGTCATAATCGTATTATTTTTAATAGTATTTCCTTCATTACACGTAAAACTGAATATATTTTGGTGTTTAAAAGTTAGTTGTATCCTGATTTTTTATCAGAATAGTGTTTGTCTATTAGGCAGTTCTATAATTTTAAGTTTAATGTGTCTTTGGCTTAATTTACGATAAAATGAATAGTTTCAATTAGAAATATAATTAATAATTATAAATATTTATTTCATTTAATTGTATTTATAATTATATATTCATAATTTTAATTTACTTATAAATTAGTCATATCGGTAAAGTTTAGAAAATATTCTATTCATTACCTTAATAAAATTCGGTTAGCAATAGTTCTTAAAACATGTGCTCAAGACGTATAACATATTTTTTTGCTATATTTTTAAGTTTTAATCGATGATTGATATTATAAATTAATTCGTCGTCAGTTCTGTAACGCCTCATAATTTTGTAAATTGGCACTTTTCATAATATATTGAATCATTACTGGTAAATGTAGCTAGTTTTTTTTTGTATTTGATGGAGTGAAATTACGCTGTACCCGGTACAACTAAAGCTTTGAAATAACCGTGGTTTTTTTTTTTTAAAACACCCCTAACAATTTTTTTGACAAATAATCTATATGCTAATTTTTTGTTATTTTGAAACATTTATAAGCAATTACACATACATTTGAAGTTGTATTCATAAGTACTATTTTCACAAGTTTCTTATACCTGAAGTTTAAACTCATGGCAGAACAGCTTATATTTTTCTATACATACACATACAATATTCGAGGAGGATTATTGACTCATTGCTCCATTAGCCAGACTTGTCCTGTCCGATCGGGGCGTTTACACATCGTATAAATAAGCACTACCCTGTATAATCAGTTTGCTTGGTATACAAAGTCCGAGCAGATAGTATCGCACTGTATCACCATTCGAAAAGAATTAGTAGATCGTTACCCTCTTTTTATACGGGAATATATCTTCCTTTTGTTGATATCAGACTGGCAGAACAGCATAAATTATGACTTGTTTCTAACAGACCGTTGATAATGTCTCAGGTTCTTTGTTTTGTTTGTAAAATATCTTATAGACTAAAAAATAAATTTGTTCAAATTAAAATCGTCCAATAAAAATAATTTGTCTAAATAGTAGAAAATCACATTTAAATTTCAATGGTAATTATAGACCTTATAAATAGACTAGAAAACTAGAGGTGTGACACGACTTTCAATTACCACTCAATAAAACATTACACATTTAACGATAAATATGTGCCCTATAGGGTAATTTCTTTAACTTTGAAACCAAAAGATTATTATGACGTTCGACAGGTACTGGAAACCCGTGTAGCAATTTTGAAGTCGGCATCTCTCATAGTTTTTTATCAATACCTTTAAATACAAAAAAGATCTATGGCAACTACCCTTCGTGCATAAGAGTATTACTTGAAAACCTCATTATGTCGCCCGATAGGTACTAGAAACTCGCGTACCAAAATTGAAATCAGTAGCTATTTTGGTTTGAGCTGTAGAGTGGTTTCAGACAGACAGACGAACCAATGTTCAAAAACCACTTTTTTAGAATCAGCACCCTCCAAAACGTGCAGAAAGCAAAAAAGCTCTATATTTCTGATTTTCGACACCATCGCAGTACTTTCATTCGCATATATTTCATATTAGGAAATTAAAAGTAAAAATTAACTGTGACTCATTTGCATTGTTAGAGTTAGTTATAGAAATTCACTAACACTTGATAAATAATGTTTCAACACCAAATTTTGATCTCAATTCAGTTTTAATACAAATAAAAAGCATAAATTTTGATTCTATCTCTAGTTTATTTAAATAAGGATAATTAAAGTTGTCAGTAATTTTAATAGAAGTTGTACAATATTGAAGTAGTTTAAATTACAGTCTCCTACCTTTAAAGCGAGTTCGTAGATAACTATATAATTACAAAGTTTTGTTAAATATCTATATATATAATACTCTTATAAGGAACCCAAATTTCCTTATATTTCTAACTCTAGAATGGCAACAATCGAAATGAACCAAAATACTACTAATATCAAAATGGTCGACTGAAAACAACAAAAAAGTGTTTCTTCAGGAATGGCTTGAAAAAGGGAAAAATAACTATAAATATTATGCACAAAACCATAGTTCGATACGGCAGAAAAACATTGAATGTATATTTTTTGAGAAAAGCACCACGAAATAACACAAGGATTGACAATTTCGGGAATGACTGCAATAAGGCCAAAAGAACAAGAACTTTAGGATATAATCAGTAAGTTTAACTTTAAACCTGCATAATATTAGGGGCGTTTAATGCATAAAAATTTAAATTATAATTGATTAATCTAAAGGACCCTGTCTGGATTTGGCGACTTTCCTTCAAAACGGTCGACTGAAGTGACCAAAAATATTACCTATTTTCAAAATGGCCGACTGAAAACAACAAAAAAGTGTACTTTCAGGAATGGTTTTAAAAAGGCGAAAAAGAAAAAAATAACTTTAAATATTATGCGCAAAACATAGTTCAATACAGCAGAAAACATTGAATACATTTTTTTAAAGCACTACGAAATTAGTGGATCCCAGGTAGCACAACAATGTTGGCCGACATTCTACCGACATCGGCCAACATTGCGAAAGTCGAGGAATGTTGAACGTTGTAATCGCGACATCTGTCGACATTCACAGGCATTGGGAATTTTTTAAAATTAATATGACTTTAAATTCATTTTATTTTGATGTTGGAAGAATGAAACAATAATGTTAATAATAATGCAGATAAGTTTTAGTCATTATTTAAAAAAATAATAATTTTTGAAAATATTCGAATATTGTGGGGACATCTGGCGACATTGTGGATACAACGTCGATGAAACAACATTGGCCAACATTGATCGATGTTTACTAGGTACTCGATTCACGTGAGTGTTAAGCCTATTTAAGAAAACGCGGAAATATGACTTCTTCGAGTGCTTTAGGGATGTGAGGTTTTTTAAAAATGGGTTTTAGGTTTATCGGTGGCGCTGAGATCAACATAAAAACGTTAGCTTTATGGTTTGTTTACATCAGGGAGGAGAGTATGATCAAGGCTGTATTCTTTTAACTTTTAAGTTTTCGATTATTTTAGTCGTTTAAATCTATAGTAATACGCCAGATTTAATGAAAAAAATCAAAAACTATTTGTATAATGAGTTGTAATAGAAAGTCGAGAAACAAACAGTATCATTGTTTTGTTCCTGGCTACAGATCGAACAGTAAGAAACTTTCGTTGTTTTCTGTGCCAAAAAATGCAGAAGTTCTTGAAACTTGGATGAAGGCAATCTTGTGAAGTGCACTTTGAAGAGGATTTTATTGAGAGCCATTATAAATGCATAATTAACAATGAAGTTTTAATGCCTAGAGGTAAGACTGTTATAAACAGAGTCAATTCCAACCAAATTCCTTGACTTTCCCCATTATTTATCAAAGAAAGTTCCTGTAAAACGTAAAACAAAAAATTCGGTAGAAGGAGGAGAAAAATCTTGAAGATTAGTGAACCAGAAATTGATTTTAACGCTTAGAACATTCACAGAAGAAAATAATATCGAGGACATTTACAACATAGCTTTGCCTTCAAAATGTGAATCAAAGTTACGAGAAAAATCCAAATGTCATAAGTTTCTGTTCATGGAGAGAGGCAAATCTGTGTGCTTTGCCCTGCAAACAAATTGATGTTGAGAAGCTTCGGGATACATATACCTGCACTGGATACGTGAAGAACATTTCTATTTTTACAAAACCGGTAGAAGCCAAGACATTAGAAGGCCTTATCAAAAAACTCGACAAGTGTATGTGAAGGAGTTGGAAATGTAATTGAATTTAGATCCGATATGCAGATGGAAACATTAAAATTGATGGAGAGGTCCTTCGCTTAAAAAAGTGCAAAGGGACAGTAGAAAGTGAAGGGAAGTTTTGCTACTTCTGTAGACTTTTATTTCGTATTTGTATGACTGGGAAATCCATGCTCTTAATGAAGGTGGTTTTATTATCAACAGTTTTATCACTTGTCTAGTATTTGACCAAAAGTTTAAATTTCAAATATCTTTTGACTTCGTGTATAAGCCAAGATAAAATTGAAAGTTTATTTGCAGTGATTCGTCAATGTAAAGACTGCAACGATTATCTTGCATCTTTTGAGTTTTTGACAATTGTAGAATGTCTAAGTTTTTACAATTTAGCACGGCCACCTAAAGTATGCAATGTAGAAACCGATATCATTAATTCTTTATTAACAGAACAGGATAATCAAACTGTAAGTAGCAACACTTTCGGCACTGTCTGTGACGTAAGCACGTAAAGTGTCATTTTCGCAACGATTTATGAATGGATATGATATAAAAAAGTGAACTTTTTTGCACGTTGTTATAAAAAGATTGTTAAGATAATGCTGGATTTAAAATAAATTTCTTTTTTTTTTAAATATGTATATTTCATAATTGTGTAAGATGTTTTAGTGAATTATCTGTCATAAAATTAATGATGGACTATTTGATCAATTTTATTCTTGGTAAAGTGTAAATATCAAATCCCCCATATTGTATTCAGTGCTACAGTAAATAGAGACATGAATATGTACTTGAATAAATATAGAACAGTCTAATTAGTTATTAATTTTATGATTTGTTTTTTGTGAAACATTTAATACAGAAGCTTTAGCAATATTTCTAAAGCTTCTGTACGAATTAATAATTGTTTTTTTTAATATATTAAAGTAGAAAATACATAACTATCTAAAACATGAAATTTAATCAAATTACATGTAAAAAATAGTTTAATTGAAGTTTGTGCATAAGATTTACAGATTTTGTCAAGAATTTAACAGTTTTTTTACACTTTAATTATATGAAATAAAACCTATATCCAATGGAGGTAGGTAAACATATTTTTATTCAATTCTACCTACAGTAATTTTTCGTCTTTTAATGGTATCGACCATCCCTATATAAATACATCCAGAGATGTTGTGTAGTTAACTTTAAACAATCTGGGAAAAATATGTGCTATGTATCAGATATTTAATATATGAATAATAATACGTAAAATTTGTTTTAATTTGACTCTGAAGCAGTACAGAAAAAAAAAGAGCTATGTCGTAATGTAGGGTTTTATATAGCTGTCTGAATTACTAGTTTTTAAAATTACAATAGTACTAATACAATATTTCTTGATTAATTTTGATTTATTTAACCTATTGTTAATTGTTTTACAACATCGCATATTGACATTGGCTGACATAAAAATGACACCCTTGCGAATATTGTACAACATCGGTTTACGACATTGATCAACATTAGTCGTACCACATTCATGGGCGTTCTTTTACAGTACTTCTCAATTATGCATTTGTACTTCGCATAACTTTTTAACTCATCTGTTTGTTGAGTAGAAAAAAAATTATTTACAAAAGTAATTTTCTTTATATTTTTCTAATTAACAAAATTTTTGTTAATTAGAAATATATAAAGAAAATTACCTTTGTAAATATTTTTTTTTTATATTTTTCTAATTAACAAAATTTTTGTTAATTAGAAAAATATAAAGAAAATTACCTTTGTAAATAATTTTTTTCTACTCAACAAACATATGAGTTAAAAAGTTATGCGAAGGAAATGGAAAAATGTATAATTGAGAAGTACTGTAAAAGAACGACCATGAATGTGGTACGACTAATGTTGATCAATGTCGTAAACCTATGTTGTGCAATATTCGCAAGGGTGTCCTTTTTTTGTGCGGCCAAATGTCAATATGCGATGTTGATCAATGTCGTAAAACCGATGTAGTACAATATCCGCAAGGGTGTAATTTTTATGTCGGCCAATGTCGATATGCGATATTGTACGGCGTTGATAAATGTTGGTCAATGTCGTAAACCGACGTCGTACAATATTTGCTAGGGGGGTCCATTTTTATGTCGGCCAATGTCAATATGCGATGTTGATCAATGTCGTGAACCGATGTAGTACAATATCGGCAAGGGTGTCATTTTTATGTCGGCCAATGTCGATATGCGACATTGTACGACGTTGATAAATGTTGGCCAATGTCGTAAAACGACGTCGTACAATATTTGCTAGGGGGGTCCATTTCGACGTCGGCCAATATTGACACCAATGTCGGCCAATATTTTTTTAATATTGGCCGACGTTGGTGTGCTACCTGGGATTACGAAGAATTGGCAATTTCAGGAATAGCTGTAAAAAGTCCAAAAATGAAAAATAACCATAAATATTATGTGCAAAACGTTGTTCAATATGGCAGTAAAATAGAAAATACTTTTTTTTTACTAAAAACACTACGAATTTAGTAGATTGCAAAGGATTGAAATTTTACAAGTAGCGGCGAAGCGTTGTCATATTTTTCACAACTTCGCCCAAAATGCGATAGTTGGCGATTGCGTCTAAAATTTGTCGCCAAGGGTTGCCATAAAATTGATTTTTCGGGGTTACCAGATTTGGCAAAAAAATTGCCGGACATGCTTCGGTTAACCAAAAGAATCGTGCCCGGATTTGGCGACCATTAGAAACTCTCGCCAAGTCAAAATGACAACAAACTCCGGCAATTGCCGAGATGGTTGCCATCTCGAATGAAATTTCAAAAATGAAAATGAAATTAATATTTTCTTTCTAATTTTTAAAAATTTAAAAGAAAATAAACTTTTACGTAACAGGAAAAATTCATTACATTGCAGACCAGATTTATGGAAAACGTGGAACGTTAAAATGACGAAGAATTTATTAAAAAAAGTAAATAGTTATTTAAAATCGTTAAGCATATAATTGATAGAAGATTGGTGTAAAAAACTTCAAAATAAATTATATACATTTAAGATTTAAATGGATTAACATTTAGAAATTGGCAATGCAATTGCTAATTTCGGCCAAAGGTTGTCATAACACCAATTTTCGGGGCTACCAGATTTGACGTAAATTTGCCGGGCACGATTCTTTAGGTTAACCCATGCTTCTTTAGGTTTACCTTATAATTTCGATTGACTGAACTACCAAACACTATTGTTAATAAAAAACACAGGCGTATAACTTTATAAACATTAATTTGTTATTATTTTATTTTAAAAGGATACCAAAGGCTAGACTAAAATATTTCAATGAACGGTGAGCGAGCGAAGCGAGCCTGGATCGCAAGCGATCCAAAGGGAACTGCACAAGCAGTTCCCGGGGGTTGGCGAGCGATAGCGAGCAGGGGGCGTGCCACCTAGTATAGACTAAACTTTGAAGCGGGGTATTCAAGTTGATAGGAGTTATTACTGGAAACTATAAGTTAATATATAGATATTAGATAAAGTTTATACTATTTCTCAAAGTTTATTTTAATGTAAGAAAATTCAAAATGCAAATTTTAATAATTCAAAATATTAATGAGAAAATATTAAGGAATACGTAAAAAAAAATTAATTAAATTTGTTGTGCTATTTGCTATCATTTATGGCATTCATTATCGTTTTCTTAAATGTGTAATTTTCGTATCGTATTTCTATCGAAATATTTGAACTATTCACGAATCCAGTTCAATTCTGTTTCAACTAGATTAGCGGAACTTTTATGTAAGAACTTTAAGACTTCACACATCGTTCAGGGCCAAGATTTATGTAATTCTCCAATACTAATAAGTACAATTACGTGCACTCACGCAGTTATTTTTGGAGTCAGTTACTTCTTCCGCTTGTGTTTTCTTCATTTTCAAGTTCCTTTTTGTACTAATTTTTTTAACCCAATAATGAATGATTTTTTATTTTTACTCCAAAAAAAAATATATTTCGATCTTTGATGATAATGCATTACGGAATTAAAAAAAAACATCTTTGCGTGGGAATATAATTATTTAAATTTTTAAAGCATTGACATCCCGATAGACTTAACATTGAGAACGATGCATTAAATTTGGGGAAATCGTATCCTTCTAATTATATGACACATAAAATAGTTTTTTTCTTTAAATAGTAAATTTTTTTCTAAAACATCAATATGGCTTCCGATCGATAACCAATTGTTAAAGTTGCCGAGCATCAACAATTATAAAGGGATGTAAGTGTATGTTGCAAAATGGCCACAGTATGTACTAGAGGGTTAAATTCAGTGTTCTTCGGAAAGGAATGAAGTAAATGCGATATATTTTTAAGTAAAAAAAATTTGCAAATAGTGACTAAGAATAAGTTAGGCAATAACTAAGGTTTAAAATAATAATAATGACTATGATCATGATGATGATAAAAATGATAATAATAATGATAATGAGAGTGATAATAATGGTGATAATAAATTCATTCTCTACAGTAATAGCTTTAAAATGATTGCCATAAAAATTGGTAGAATTATTTGTTTATGAAACAAAAAAAACTATAAACATCTAATGAAATTACTAATTAACACTTACGTTTCAGTTAACAGTAATTCCTAACCATTTGTTTATTTCGAGTAACAGTTGTAATTCCGTAGGTCGTTATTTCCTTTAAATCTTTTAAATACAATGTCACTAAACCAAGATTGGAGATAATGGAAGATAATTGTAATTCAAAGTTCCTCACCTTGTTGAATCACCTTATCAATATATATATATATATTTTTAAAAGTATGATCAGATCTCATTTATCGAAAAAAAGTACCATAATTATCTCTGTTTTCTTTCGTTTTGGATGTGGTTTAGTTCATTATTTACGTAAGTACATTTGAAAACTGTAACTTTTTAATTTGTCACAATTACTAAATTATCCCCTTACTTTAGTGAAATTTCAATGTGACAAAACTTTTTTGTTATATTAGGCAGCAAGCATTTTTTAAATCCAACCCAACAAAAATCAGTGGCATATCCTAAAACTCAAAACAAATATTACATTTTTATAGTTGTTTTTTACTAACTTTAATCAGTTAAGTTGATAGCAGGTAAGTTGTTCTTTTCTTTTTTTACGTATACTATATTACATTTTGTAATAATTTTTATTATAATATGTCCTGCTGATGGAATTATATTTGTTTTGCTATTCTTGAACGTGAGTTATGTACAAACTTTTCTTTCAGTAGAAAGTAGAACTAAAGCTGTTTCTCTGTTCGTGAATCACGTTAAATTGCTGTCCTATAATTTCCCATAGTTTCTCTGCATGAAACAAACATCAGCTTAACCAATGTTTCCCAACAATATTGACGTTTCGGTACTGCTTTGCATAGTTGAAATTTAATCGAATAAAAACCGATAAAGTTTAATCTATAGCAGGAATAAGAGCAAGTAATGAAAGTAAAGAACTCTAAACTAGAACACAGCAGACGAAAAGGCTACACATTGAGAGTGAAACCAAAACAACCAATGAAATCGCGGAAATGCAAGAATGAAAATGGAAAGAGTTACGTCTTCTGAAATAAGTAAATTTAGAGGCACGTTAGTTTTATTTGAATAAATTATTTAATTTTGTAAGAGGGAGTTGCGCGTGTGAGATTATAAATTTTAGTTTAAAAAGTCTGATTTGTGGCAACACATTTTTGAAATATCTAAGAGAAAATAAAAGAGGTAGTGGTTGTTATGAAACACTTTTATAGCGTCCATTTCATTTATAATGTCATTACACTTTGTCACATTTGATTGGAAAAATTGGCAAAACATAAAACTATACAACTAACTACCTAAGTTCTTTGATTAATGTTTTTTTTTTAAATATGCCAATTTTACAAAATTTCAAATTGAAATATTTATCATATTTTTGGCATTTTCGTTTCTTGGCAACGTAACGAAAATTGCCAAATCGAGAACGGCCATTATATTATAATGCACATTTAAATTTTAATGCACTATATAAAATTGCCGTTTTGTACAAATTGATTTCGCATCGGTTTATAAAAAAAAAAAATTAGATAACTTGGATATAATTTTAATACTTATTTTTAGGATAAAACACCAAAATGTTCTTAAGATGAGCCACCTTCACTTGGACATCAAACCCAGTCCCAACAAAAGGTGCCCCAATGGCTTTCGAAGTGAATCCCATAGAAGCAGCATTCGCGGTTCTACTATTCTTCCTTTTCCTATTCCTTCTGGCAACATGGTGTTGCAGACAATGCAGCCGCACCAAAGATGTACGCGT
Source organism: Oedothorax gibbosus (assembly GCA_019343175.1). NCBI lineage: Eukaryota > Metazoa > Arthropoda > Arachnida > Araneae > Linyphiidae > Oedothorax > Oedothorax gibbosus. The sequence goes on from JAFNEN010002270.1 coordinate 12,344, forward strand.
CAACCTCGTACCACACCCGTACAGCCCCGGTACGTCGAAACGGTAGACGTACAGACTGGTCTGCCAGTCGTCGTGGACATAGAAAGTCTGGGTAATCTGCCAGGAACCATGGAACTGTGTCCCAGCAACAGAGGAGGATGTCTTACCCCGTGAGTGTCAGAAGACAGTCTATGTACGGTGCCATGGATCAGCAGATCTTTCCGAGAACTCCGCCGCCAGCTTATTCGGAGGTGGTGGAAATACATACGCCCAATAGAACGTAATCGTGTGGTAAACTTTTTTGTTCAAGTTTCAACGAACTTTTATACATGTTTTTTTTTCAATGTGGCTCAAGAAGAGCGGATGAAACATTTCATATGCGAGAGAAAACGGTTTTAAAATGTAAACGAATTTAAGAAAACGTGTAAAGATTGTAATGTAAGCGGTTTTACACCATCGAAAGTATGGGAAATTTCCATAAAAGTGGTGTTTTTTGCAGTGCACAAAAAGTCTGGATAAACCGGCCAAAAGAACCATGGGAACTGGGACTTCAGTCCCAGGAAAAGTGCATGATGTCTTACCCCGTGTATATCAGAGAACAGTCGATACAAAGCTTGTTATGTCATCACGATTGTGTATAGAAAATATTTTTACAAGAAGTTAGCAGGATGAACTTGTTCAGATTGAGAAAAATGGAAACGAGTTGTTGCAATTCTAGATAAACGTCTCAGTTGCTTAAGCAAAAAAAACTGTTACTGGAAACCCAGCTAAAAAATCAGCAAAAAACCTGCATGGAAAATGCAGAAATGCAGGTTTTTTAAAGAGAAATGAAGGTTTTATGAAGGAAAATGTTTTCATCATTTAACCTGCAGTATTTATATGAATACGGTGCTGAAAAATTCAGCAATAAATTTCAGCAGGAAAACTGCATGTTTTGGATGAGAGATAAAGCTTTTATGCAGGAAATGTTTTCAGCATAAAACCTGCAGTACTTTTACAGGTATTATGATGAAAAATTCAGCAACTAAATTTCAACACAAAAACTGCTTCTTTCGGACGAGAGATAAAGATTTAATGCAGGGAAATGTTTCAGCATTAAGAGGGACTGTCAGTCGCATAGAGCTAATACATTAGTTTTGAAATCACAACTTTTGCAAAAGAATTGCTTTGCCATGTTATCCCATTTTCACCAGGTATGAGAATCATCATGACATCAATTTAAAACAAAATTGAAAAGAAAATTACATCCGGTTATTTAATTATTAATTGATAAAGTGTTAAAATAGTGTCGCCATCTGCTGTACATTTTTGGCATTTTGAAACTTCAAAATATATAATCAAATAACTAGATAACATTTTCATTTCAAATTTGTTTCATTTGGATGTTATGTTGATTCCCATACCTGGGTAAAAAGGGCTAACATGGCAAAGCAATACTTCTGCGGAAGTTGTGATTCCAAAACTAATACATTAGCTCTATGGGACTGACAGTCCCTCTTAACTTGCAGTACTTTAAGGGTATTGTGATGAAAAATTTAGCAACTAATTTCAGCAAAAAACAATGCTTTTTAAGAGAGATGAAGGTTTTATGCAGGGGAAAAATTTTTTTAAAGGGATTGTACTGAGAAAAATTTAGCAACTGAGTTTCGCTGAAGAACTGCTGTTTGTAAAATTTTTTAAGTGATTTTTTTTTATTCTTAAAGAAAAATGCTATTTTTCTGAAGGGTTCACCTAAAAGAACAAAGAATTAGCCGTTTCAGTTCACATGAAAACAGCAATTTCTCTTAAAATTTTAGCTGAAAAATACCTTTATTTTAAACCCTTTTACTTTTTTTACCTTTCTTTAGAGTTTATTTTTTAAACCTATATTTTAAAGTACTTTAAAATACTGTTTTTTTTTTAAACTAAAATTTCAATAGCACTTAATGTGCAATTTTTTTTGCAAAAAATTTTCTAAACTTTCGAGAAAAATAAGGACAATATTTCAAGCAAATTTTTGTCTAAAAAACTTTTGCAGAGAATTAAAACAACAGGCTAATTCTTTTTAGCAAGGTTACACATAAAACCTGCAGGGGCCAAAATCGTTTTTTTGAACAAAGTCGACAAGTGGGTTGCGCTCAAGGGAAATTAAAACCAATAACTTCCATGTGCTGCATTATCTACAGTGTAAACTTTTTTTTGACGACTCTAAGAAGCGTCATTGAAAATAAGTACAAATGGGTTGACCAGTTGTGAGTTATTTGAAGTTATTTTTTAAAAAAAATGTGTGCGTTAACCCCAAAAAATACTGAAATTTTTTTTTGTAGGAATCTTTATTTAAAATTGTTTTATTTTTGAAATTAGTTTTGATATTTTACATTTGGGTAGTAATTGTACCCCAGCAAAAATTGTTGGAATTTTTCGGGAAAAAAACTTTTAATTTTTAATGTAAACATTTGCAGTTTATTGAAATTTTGCAGCAAATTGTTTTATATGTTAAAATCGCATATCAATTTTGTTAATCTGAACTTCTAAAAATTTCAGAAACGATATCAAAGCTATAATTGGCGATTGAAATTTTTTTTTTCCAATTTCCATGGACGTTTTTGTTTGATTTTGCAAAAAAGAAGAAAAAAATGCCACCTATATAAAGAACAGTAAAATTTAAAACGAAAAAAAGCAGATTTAAAATTTTTGTTAATTTTTCAGTTTGCTAAATAGCTTTGCTCTCACCTTTTTATAGAAAATTTTAAAAATAAATTAACTTATAGGAATTTTTTAAGATATATTTTATTTCTAACTCACAAAATTTGCATCCAATTTATTTATTATCACCTTAGAACAATAATTAAATCTAATTTAAATATTTTTAAATAAAATCATAGAAAAATTTGTACGTAAAAATCATGAATCAAATTTATTGACTATAATCGAATCCAGGGAGTGTGTAATTTTGTATGTTCAAATTTATAAATATACCATTCCAAATTTTAAAAAACGCTCTTCAATTTGCAAGCTCCAATAGCGCAGTTGGTAGCGCGCTGAACAGCTACACAAATACCCCCAGATCAAACCCCGTGCTCCTTCCTTCTTACTTGGGTATAAATAAAAAACCAACTTCAAAATCTTCACTTATCCTGCGTTTTTTAAATTTTTTTCCAATGAAGGAAATATTAAGGTTTTTAGATGAAGGAAAAGGGAGGCTTTTGATGAAGGAAAAGCGAAGGAACTTGGTACCAAAACTTACTTATCCTGCATTTTTTCTAAAGGTTTTTTAATGAAGGAAATATAAAGTTTTTTTGGTAAAGGGAAAAATGGGGGTATTTGGAACCTAAAACCTTCACTTATCCTGCAGGTTTTCGAATGAAGGGAAAATAAAGGTTTTTTGATAAGGTTTTTTGGTTCCAAATACCTACGTTTTCCTGCAGCTTTCCCTTTAATTTTTTTTTTAAGGTTTTTTGCTGCTTTTCTTAGCTGGGAACCTTTATCTACCAAACTCATAAATTAATTTACCTAAAAATTGTTAAATAGTTATGAAAAACAAACTTGTAAAGTGGCTTAACCGAAATAAAATATTTTTTAAAAACTTTGATTACTTAAATTTTTTTTTTTAAAATTTCAATGTGGTTTAAGAATATATAATAAAAGGTTTAATATGTTTTTTAAAGTTTTAAACAATACCAATGAATCCTATGTGTTTCCATATGCATGTACTTCACTGTAAAAAAATTTTGTGAAACCTTACTAAATAAAGGCGGCCAAAAAACACTTCTAAAAAATTAATGTATTTTCTTAAAAACCTATAATTGGTTTAAAAATTTAAACGTACTTCTTTTTGCTCTGTAAAATATTCCAGCATTAATCGTTTGTTTCATTAAATTTGGAATTTTTCTTTACAGCAAATGTTTATGAACAAATAAACTCTTTGCATTTTTTGACAAAAACTAAAAATTTTAAACCATGGTTTTTTGTACAGCAAAATATCAAAACAAACAAATGAATATGCTAATAATTTTAGTTTTACATCAAAGCCTATCATACTCTTTATAATTTAATCAAGCGATTTTATTTTATATTTTCTTTTCATTCAATAGGAGCCTAAAGCAGTATTTTTCATATCTCTGGAGGTAAACAGGAAGACGGTGAGGATAAAATAGGAAATAGTACAATATGGAAATAAAATACCCTTCACATTATTCCCCCATCATATAATGCGTTAACTTACCTTCAAAGAATTCCCCCCTATGTGACCCCCTAAATGTATAAGACGAAAAGTCAACATTAACCCCCCCCCCCCCCCCCCCCAATCGTATTCTTTGCCCTTTTTGCTTATGCGCCAGTATAAAAATACACAAATATTTCTCGCACGAATTTATGTGATTTGCGCTGTGGGTTTTATAACTATGATCTGACCTTTGACCCAATTGATAATTTTAGTTAAAATTACTTTTTAAAACAAATATTATAATGAAAAAAAAAACCTTATTTTATTCTGACCTTTTTAAATATGTATTTTTTTTAAAGAGTCGTTTACTACAC
>JAFNEN010002272.1:0-16276 GCA_019343175.1 Oedothorax gibbosus
AGTTGCCCCCCAAAGTTGATTTGTTCTTTTAAACCCGTTTTTAATGAAATTTTTCCCCCTAAATTCTAAAAAAACAATTTAAAAAAAAGCTGTAAGTTGTTTTTCATCTTTTTTTTTTTTTCTTCCCTCTTATTTAAACACAAAAAAATAGGGTTGGGTAAATATAACAAAAAATAAAATTATAAGCATTTTAAACTTATTCTTTTTTCAAAAAATTGCCTTAAATGTCCTAAAAAATAAAAAGCTTTTTTTTTAAAAATAAAGGGGGAAACGGGCGCATATTCACAAAATTTCAAAATTAAGGAATTCCCCCCAAAGGATTTTTTTCCCCCCTTTCGACCACATGCATGGAAGGTTTTGGGGAAGTCGAAAAAATTTGCCGCCTACGAAAATTTGCCGCCGTGGGCCCTTCTAGCCACTACCTATTTAGAAATCCGTTACTGACCCAGGCTGGTGGGCGAGCGGTGGGAACAAGAGCTGCTGCAGGAATTGGTTTTCTGAAGCTTATGTGCCCACAGGGACAAAGAGGACTAATAAGTTGTTAAATAGTGAAATACACTGCGATTGCAAAAGTTAGACAATGACTTCATTTAGCTGTAAATTTTTATATTTTGATAGTAAATTAAAAAAAAAAAACCTAAACATAAAAAAAAATATTTTGAAATTATTTAATTGAAACAAAATTTTGTTTTGATTTGCTATGATAAATTAAAAAACACGATATCCGGGGAACAAAACAGTTTAATAACAATATTGGTTCAATTTTACACTAAACGACAATATAGCCATTTAAAATCTTTTCCATTCATTTTGGCTTCAATTGTAAAATTTAAAAACATCTTTAAATACAAACCGAATGTCTACCAGTTCATCACCTAAGTTTTACCAAAATTTGTAGATTTAGAGACATGCATTGGCCGATTTTCTTGATGAAAAGTGAAAGTCTTTCCCGTATAAAATCAAAAAATAGCGACATATTATTTTTTTTTTTTGCACTTTAGTAAGATAATCACCTCTTTAAAACGACAAAAAAAGTCGGTCATTTAAACGTAATTTACTCCACACCATTACGAAGTTCCTTCTTTATACTGAATTTTTGAAATTTCTTGAGAAAAAACCTTTTTACATTTTACCGGCCCTCTGTATTGCTTTTTTTAAACACGTTCGGTTTAACCAAATTTGAAAATAAGCTTTTGAAAAAAACCTTTTTTTTTTTTTTTTTCCGTCGAACGAGGAGGACGTTTATAATGGTGGAGGAATGACCCCCCCTTTTTGATGAGACAGAATTTTTTTTTTGGCGTTTTTGAAGAGGTGACTACTCTGCTTGTACTAAAGTGCAAAAAAGAATAATATTTTGATATTTTGTGATTTTTATATGGGAAAAAACTGCTTTTTTCATCAGGAAAATCGGTTTAATACATTTCTCTAAATCTAAAGAATTTGTTTCAAACTTTCCAGGGTGATGGACTGGTAGGCATTCGGTTCGTATTTACAGATGTTAATTGTACAATTGAAGCGAAAATAATTGAATAAAGATTTAAAGTGGCTATATTTTCTGTTTGGGGGAAAATTGAACCCCAAAATTGTTATTAAATCTGTTTTTGTTCACCGGTTCGTGTTTTTTAAAAAAAATTATTTATATGAAAAAAAATAAAAAAAAACTATAAAAATTTGGGGAAATTAAGCCTTATCTATACTTAAAATTGCATAATCTCGTATTTTGTCTAAACTTTTGCATCAACAAATGTTTATTTTAATGAAAAAAATGTTTATAGCAATCAAACAATTGTTTTCAATTTTACATTTCAAAATCTTTTTTTAAATGTTTTTTGGAGGTTTTTTGTAACTACTATCACAATTCTAAATTTTACAGCTAAAAAAGTCAAAATCGTCGAAAATTTTTTTCATAACAGTGTATGTCACTGTAAAATTAGATTTTCATTCACTTCCCTTTTAGAATCAAATTTTTTAAAAACCCTTGGGGGGGGGGACATTCTTTAAGTACTTTAAAACTGTTTTTCGGATCTGAACACCGTATTCCAAACTCGTTTCCTAAAACATTGAAACCTGGCGTTAGGCGCTTTTCCCTTCATCATTCTACAAAAAATCTTCACTGTTACTTTTTTTCCAAATCCTTGAAAAGTGCCACGATCGGTCCTAGTTATTTTTTTTACAAGATGGTCCCCACACTTTCTAACGATTCATAAATTATTTCATTTTTAAATATCAGCACGTAAGTTTGTTTTTTTTCCTCACAAATATACATTTCTAGTGCCATAGATCTAAAAACTTAATGGTACTGTAAAAATGTTTTAAAAAATGCAAACGCTGTGAATTAAAAAAAAACTGTTCGCATACATTGAACCTTTTTCTTATACACACTCCTTTAAAAAAAAAAAAAAAAAACAGAACTGGCTAAAGAAAGTTGTTTTTTTCAAATTTTATTTCATTATAAATAAGTCTAAGTACATAATTTTTTTAATAAAGGGTTTTTTGAGTTTTTTTTTGTGGCTTGTTAAAACCTTTTTATTGATTATAACTCTTTGATTGCAACTAAGTCCTAAACTTTTTGTTTAAATCAAATTTTAAATTGTAAATGCAACTTTAGAATAATAAATAAATTACATTGCTTAAAGGGTTTTTTTGAGTTAAATTTATGAATTTTGTCTTTTTTTGTATAAAGGAACGCATTATGATTAAAGACCCTGAAAAAAATTGGGAGCCCTTTTAAAAACTCCTTGTTTTTATTTTGAAATAAGAGTGGGAACCAGTTATATCTAACACTATTTTATTATCAATTCCCATTTTTATAATTTGAAGTGATTTTTTTGTGTAATTATTTTTTTAAAAAAATATACTTTTTTATTTTTTAACTATAGTACTGTATTGCTAAATACTGTATGTCTGGTCAGCCTAATTGGTGAAATAAGTTTGCCATTTCGGGATAACGTAGATTTGTGATATTAAAATCTAATTTTTTTAAGGTATTGGTTTGAACTTTGCTGCATCTCAGAAGTGCATAATTCTTAATAAGTTGTAAAACTAGTACCTGCTCAAAACAATTTAGGGAGCACATGGTTTAAAACCCTTTTCACCCGCAATGATTCCATTTGAAATCATCAGCTTGCTATTTTTTTCTTACTAAGTTAAGCTTGCACTTATTTATCGTAAGATGGAAGAATCATGTCTTTTGAAGAGTTAAATGATGTTTGATTTAATTGAATAAAAATATAAAAACATAATAAATGAAATTCATCCTGAACAATTTTATTAAATATATTGACCCTAAATTCTTCATGCTTGCATTTTAAGATGTTTAAAAATGATTTTAAACTGAATTGGAACTGAAAGGGTTATTAAAAATACGCAAAGTGCTCCCCTAATTGTTTTTGAGCAATGTACAATTAACTGAAAAACACTATTTAATTTTTATCTTCAGATTCTTAGTTTTTAAATCACTGACATTAAAAATTTGTAAATTTAGCTAGCCTTTGAAAGCATTAAAGCGCTGTAAGCCAACATTTTTACCTATCAATGCAAAATTAGTGCAGGGTACTCAAATAAGAAAAGTGGTAAACCTAGAATGCATGAAATATCATAATTTTTTTGGATTGCCCATGTCAGAAATAAAATGTCCATTTTTTGGGAAAAACTATTTTCATGTTATTTTCGTTACTAGAATATCTACTTATTAAATTCTTAAGTCTTTTTGCAAGAAAAACTTAGGTTTTGTAAAATTAATTTAATTATTTTTTAAATAAACAATATTTTTTGATTTAACATTAATGTAATGTAACTATCTTGTCAATAAATTGTGTTAATTGTTATAATATCTCATTGTAAAATTAGTTTTTCATTCACTTTCCTTTTCGATTTTTATTATATGGTTTAAGGCCATTCAAAATTTAAAAAAAAAAATCGTGAAATTCTAAGAGTTGAAAATGTGTTTAATATTTTTTCCTAATACTTGATTCTTATTGACTTTTTGACATTGTTAAAAAGTAAAAATGTTTCATTTTTGTTGACCGTTTTTTTATGGAAAAGTTAAAAAATGCTTTAAATACAATGTGTTTTTTTTTATAAAAAGTTGTCCTTTTTTATAAAAAGGAACACATTGTAAGATGTGAACAATGAAATCAAATTTGCATTAGATTTGTACTCATTTAAGTTAGTATAAATTTAATACCAACTTTAATTCAGATCTATCATATCTAAAACTTAAAATGAACCATAAATCATTACCTTAAACATTTTCCCAGTTTTAATTCCTCTTGAATATTCATTGAATTTTATGTCAGTTAAGCAGTTAAATAGTAGTCTAATATTTTTTTATTTATTTTGTGTAATCAATACTTTGTGGTGATGAAGATAAACTTTTCCATTTTTAAAATTTAAAGCAAAGTTATTGAATCTTTTTATGGAAATATAGAAAATAATTTAAAAAAAAAAAAACTAAAATTATAGTCCTTTAATTTTCGATGCTGGGAATATATATTTACAGTTTTTTTATAATATATTTACATATTTTTTTTCTTTTTCAGCTCCTCCTTGGAATTCTGGTTATGGAAGCAGTTTATGTAGTTCTTCAATTGTTTATTTTGTTTATTATTGTGTTTTTTTTTCAAATAAAAATGTTTGGCTTTTAAATGATTTTGTATTTATTTAAAATATCAAGATTCCTCAGCCTTCAGGATGGCAATTTTAAGAACCCTAAAACGGATTGCGCTATGAGACCTCTTTTAAAATTGCCAACCTGTAGTTCTGAATGTAACACTTAAATAATTGGGTAAGTTTTTATATTTATAATATAAGCAATACTATATAAGCTTTATAATAATACTATCCAAAATATAAACAACTGTGCAAAATTCAAATTTATGAATATCTGTATAAGTTGTATACTTTGTGATTTCAGTTTTGAAGTAAAAAATGAATCCTTATTTTTAAAATTCTTAATTATGTACTAAATATTTTTGAATCTTGTTTTTTTTTTTTTCTCATCTAATTTCTTATGCAATCTCAATCGTGGTGTAAAAATACAAATTTTGTTTAAAATATTATGCAATATTCTGAAGTTTTGGAAAATATCTTTTTCAAAATATGTAGTAAAAGAATTTTTTTAATTAATGACTCAATATGAATAGTATGTTAACAGTCATTAATTTTAGAAATTTCTTTTAAAGGACGACATATTTTGAAAATGATTATATATTTCTGTAATTCAAATTATTGTATAATATTTTAAAACAAATTTGGGTTTTACACCATGACTGAAATTGCATAGAAATAAAAAAAGAAGAATCGCGTCATATAGTACGTAAAATTAACGTCATTTGATCACGTGAAAATCGCGTCATTTAATAACTAACAAAACGCGTCATCCGTTCACGTTAAATTCACGTCATTAGATGACGTAGAAATCACGTCATTTGATGACAAAAAGTTCACGTCATATGGTCAAAATCGAGTCATTTATTCACGTCAGATTGACGTCGAAAATTACGTCTTCAAAATGGACATTATGACCAAGGAAATGACGTCAATTTAAGGGCATTTTATGACCAAAAAATCACGTCATATTCGACGTCACACGACTACTTGGGCATTATGATGGATAGCGTTTGCGTAGTGTGGCCATGATTACAATCTCGTAAAATATGCTCGTTCTTTCCCTATAATCGAAACCTGTTACTTATAGACCAAAAGTGTAAATTACAAAGTTGTAGGAAATTTTATATTCGAGTCATTCCACGTCAAATCAACACACTCATTAAACATCACCGTCTCAGATTTTGCTGAAATTTGAAACAACAGTAGTGTTTATATAGTTATTTGTGAAATGAAAATTTTTATTCACAATATTGATCCGTTTAAAAAATATTCCACTTTAAAAGTTCAAAAAATTGGTCAAAAAACAGCATCCGACCAATTTTCAAATTGACGGATTGAAGCTTTCCTAATTAAGCTAGATACCTGGGATAGGGTATCATCTGACAGAGATTTGTATGAACTTTTTAATGATATGTAACACACTTAGGATATAGAAGATTTTATTTAAATTAAAATTTAACTAAATTTTAAAATTTAAATTTTTTAAAAAAGTACATAATTCAAAAATTTCGAAATTAATTACATGAATAGTTAGGACTCTTTCACATTATCTGACAAAATATCATGTTGGGATGAGAATGGGTTCATTGATAAAAAAATTCAAAACTAAAGCTTGTTTTTCATAAATAATTGTTTTTTTATTAATAAACTTGATCAACTAATTTTTTAAATTACCTAGATGGTTTCCTAATTAATTTTGAAATGGTGTTAAGTGCTAGTTTACAGCAATTTATAAGACAATTTTAATAAATATAACACACTCAGATTATAGAAGATTTTATTTAAATTAAAATTGAATTTTTTTAAAAAAAAATTAAAAAATGCATACTTAAAATTTTAAAATTATTTTCTGAATAGTTGGTATGGTATTTTTTTTAACAATATATGGGTAAAATTATCATTCTGGTATAAGAATTGGTTCATTGCTAAAAAAATCAAAACTGAAGATTGTTTTTCATTAATAAATTTTTTCACTATCAACCTTGATCAAGCAAATTTTCAAAACGACCTAGGAGGTTCCCTAATTCAGCGATAAACCTGTGGTAGGTTTCATTTTACAACAATTTGTAAGACCTTTCTAATGACATGTAACAAATTTAGAATATAAAAGATTTAAATTAAATTACAAATAAAAAAGAAACAGTGGAGCTTTGTTTATCATTATTGTTAGTTAATAATTCAGCTTAGGAATAACACAAGAATACTAATATTACCCTACCTTTTGTAATAAATTTGAATGATAACCTGAAGAAAGTTTCATTTGTAGTTTGAAAAAGCCACATTTGTTTGGAGGACATCACTTTGAAGTAGAACAAACTTCTTCCAGTGGGAGTCACAGGATTAACTTTTGCTAGAATGTCCACTACTACACCCACAAAACATCAGCGTATCTTGGATACGAGAATGATGCAGCTGGCCCAAATGGGTGAAGAAAAGTTATCTTTACCTCATCAATTCAATTTTTTTCCAATCTCTGTCTCTTTACTGAGCCTCCAACTCCGTCGCAAGGCCCTTTACCATGCGATGTGCTGAAAAGTGCCACTCTGCTTTTACATTAAAATCTGTTTTCGGTGTATGCAGGAAACTGGTGACTCGGGTACGTTTTTGGAGAAAATTAACTTGATGAGGTAAACATAATTTTCTTCACCCATTTGGGCCAGCTGCATCATTCTCGTATCCAAGAAACGCTGATTGTTTTGTGGGTGTCAGTGTGGACATTCTAGCAAAAGTTAATTCTGTGACTCCCACTGGAAGAAGTTATGTTCTACTTCAAAATGATGTCTTCCAAACAAATGTGCTTTTTCAAACTACAATGAAACTTCTTCAGGTTATCATTCAGATTTATTATATAGGTAGTGTTAATATTAGTATTCTTGTGTTTATTCCTAAGCTGAATTATTAACTAACAATAATGATAAACAAGCTCCACTGTTTCTTTTTTATTTGTAATTTGATATCAATCTTTTATATTCTAAATTTGTTACATGTCATTAGAAAGGTCTTACAAATTGTTGTAAAATGAAACCTACCACAGGTTTATCGCTGAATTAGGAAACCTCCTAGGTCGTTTTGAAAATTGCTTGATCAAGGTTAATAGTGAAAACATTTATTAATGAAAAACAATCTTCAGTTTTGATTTTTTTCAGCATGAACTAATTCTTATACCAGAATGATATTTTACCCATATATTGTTAAAAAATACCAACTATTCATGAAAATAATTTTAAAATTTTAAGTATGCATTTTTAAAAAATAAAATTAAAAATTAAATTTAAATTTAAAAAAAATCTTCTATAACCTGAGTGTGTTATATTTTATTAAAATTGTCTTAAAAATTGCTGTAAACTAGCACTTAACACCATTTCTAAATTAATTAGGAAACCATCTAGGTCATTTTAAAAATTAGTTGATCAAGTTATTAACAAAAAACAATTATTTATGAAAAACAAGCTTTAGTTTTGAATTTTTTTTATCAATGAACCCATTCTCATCCCAACATGATATTTTGTCAGATGATGTGAAAGAGTCCTAACTATTCATTTAATTAATTTCGAAATTTTAAATTATGTACTTTTTTAAAAAATTTAAATTTTAAAGTTTAATTAAATTTTAATTTAAATAAAATCTTCTATATCCTAAGTGTGTTACATATCATTATAAAGTTCATACAAATCTCTGTCAGATGACACCTATCCCAGGTCTCTAGCTTAATTAGGAAAGCTTCTAGGTCAATTTGAAAATTGGTCGGATGCGGTTTTTTTTGACCAATTTTTTGAACTATTAAAGTGCCATATTTTTTTAAACGGATCAATATTGTGAATAAAATTTTCATTTCACAAATAACTATATAAACACTACTGTTGTTCCAAATTTCAGCAAAATCTGAGACGGTGAGGTAGAATTTTGCCGAAAAGTGTGTTGAATTGACGCAGAATGACTCATTCTATAACATTTGTATTGTGTTTTTTGTATTTGGCATAGGTATTGATTTATAATGGCCCCCATTATTAAAAAAACACCCCTATATATATATATAGAGGGGAGAGAGAAGAGATAGTGTTGTGTAGTGTATATATATATATATATACAAGTTTGGCATCTACTGTCTTTGCATTTACGAAATTTATGGTAGGATCTATTGAGTGTGTTTGAAATACCGGAGTAGGTTTGGTTGGTAGCTGATGAAAGTGTAATCGGGTCAGTAAGAGTGGATGAAAGATGAGTGTTGTGTAGTGTATTATAGTGTATAGAGTTACAGTATGATGGTGAGAGAGTCCCCCCCCACAGTTCTCTCACACTGAGCATTGTACAATGAATGATCATTGGCCAAATTGCCAGTCGCTAAAAAATTATTGTGTGTATAAATCATATGGAGTATTGAAAGATAACATGTGAATAAGCGCTCGAGCTGCTAAATCGGTAGTTATAAAATAGTAGATAAACATAAAGAAACAAATACAGTGTAAAACAAATAAACAGAAAAGTAAATAACAAACACAATGAGGCAAACTATTGAAAGAACAGTTCATCATTGTGGGGCACTCGAGCTACCTCAACTAATGATAAACATAAAAAAACAAATAAAATTACAAAAAAATATTAAATGAAGATGAAAATGGTGGATTGAGCACGTTATCAAGGGACAAGCATCAATTAGCACCATTAAAAGAAGCACACGCTGTTTTTCTATTTGGGATGGACATACAGTCAAGAAATCATCCCAATTGCCCTGAAACAGCGTTAAAAAAATTAAACACAATAAAAACAGAAGTAAAATAAAAAATCAAACGAAAAATATGAAATAATGAAAATATAACAGACCCTAAGAAGAATGTAGCCAGCAGAACCAAGTATACAAACAAAAAAAAACCTTTAGAATACGAACTGAAATATAAAAAGCAGTGACGGTCACAGATAAAAAGGCATGGACATGAGGTTTAAGGTGGTGACGTTATTGGTGAAGGTAAATATTTTCGAATGAAGTTTGGAGGGTAGTTGTTGTTTATTAAAGAATTGTAAAAGTCCTTTAAATGAGAAATAACATGATTATAATTGTTGCAGATGAAATTTATTCTGTGGAACTGATTGAGAATGGTGTTGCGATAAACTTCAATGGAGAGATTGGAGGACCAGGGAATGAATTTGATGACTTTAAAATTGAAATCATTACGCTTGTCGTAGATCGAAGTAGTAATGGTAGAGTAATAATAATACATAATTTCGATGTCGAGGAATTGTATGGAAGAATTTGAGCTGTTGGTTTTCTTTAAGATAAGTTCGCTATGGTAGATATCACGCCAAATGTTATTAAAATTAGGGTTATTGAAGACAATTAAATCAATATATCTAAAGGCTTTGAAGTCGAGAAAGGAATAGTTTTTTTCAAACCAGTGAAGGAAAAGGTTGGTGAGGAGACTGCTGAAATTACTACCTTGTGGTATGCCTATTGTTTGTAGATATATGTGTTCACCATTGAAAATAAAGTTATTAAAAATGCAGTTTAAAAAAGTTGATGAGTTTATTCCAGTATTCTGGACTAATATCGAGGATATTGTTGTAATTATTGTAATATGAGGTGAGGACATCCTTTAAATGATAAAGTGGTATACTAGGGAAGAGGTCTTTAAAGTCATAGGTATCAATGGAGTTTATGATATTGTTATTTAAAAAGTTAAGAACAGATGAATTATTATTGATGGATCCATGTAGAGCCTTCATTGGAGATAAAATTATAAAGTTTTTGTAAAATATTGAAGAAAATTGACCCTGGTTTGTTGATGTATGCATTGGAGCCACAGGTAATGAAACGAAAAGCTAAAGGTGTCTTGTGGGATTTAGGTGTAATAGTAATATATGGAAATTTAATGCATGAGTTATTAATTTTAAAGAATTTATTGAAGGCTATAATTTTTTTGCAAATACTGGAGTAATTTAGTTTGGCAAGTGTGTAGGTAGATGAGTTAACAAGTTCATTGTCAAGTAGCGACAAGTAAAATTGCTTGCAGATGAATGCATAATTATTGGAAGCCTTATCAACAGGAGTGATGATAAAATTATTTTGAATTGTCTAAATAGCAGGGTTCAAATGTTAGGGATTATATTCACTAAATTAAAAGTTTTGAAAATTGATGTCAATAAAAAGAGTAAATTGCTTATATAAACACCATTTCCAGGAAGTGAAAGCCTCTAAAGATATATTGTAGTGGTAGGAAATTTTAAGAATGAAGTTGTCAATATTCTTGAGAAAAGATAATTTATATTTATGGATTTTGTTGAAGAATGTAGGTCTATATTTCGTGCCTTTAGAGAGGATGTCTTTGAGTTGAGGGTCTTGGAAAAGTTTGAGGTCACCTGTGATAATATGTCCAAAGTTTTTATCGATAAAAATACTGTAGTTGGGATCATTGCAGATACAAGGGACATTATTTCTATAAGAGTCGGTTTTAGAGCAAAATTTATTGTATTAAAAATGGATCTACCAAAAGGAGTGGTGTATTTGAAAGCCTTAATAATATTTAAGTTATCAATGGGAAAGAGATTATGGAGTTTGTTGATAATATCATTGAATTTGAATTGATCATAAAAGGGATGGAGGAAGTCGAAAGTGAAAAACTTTTCGCCTTTAGTAGGGGGCATATTCATATAGGAGGTTTTATATTTAATCAAATCATTAAAGAGAATTTTGAAATGGACATTTTTGAAGGAAAGCATTTCTAGAGAACTTAGGACAATAAACAGATTACTTTTATTGTGTGAAAAGATGAAATTTTCGACATATTTCCAGTTGAAGTCAGCAATAAATTTAGTTTCTAAAGTATCTATTGTAGTTTGCAGGTTAGTGAGAGCAGGTTGTTTAATTTTACGACCACCACGTTTACCTCGTGAAGTTTTGGAAGTGGGTGTGTGAAAGAGTTTAGAGGTATTGCAGTTGATATGGTTAATTTGAGAATGATTGAAGGTGTCGTTAAGTCCATAAGGAATTATAGTTTTATAGATAAGCATATTATAGTTGTTTTCTTTGATCAGTCTTTGTTCAAAGGGGATAACTATGTCTAAGATACTTATGATGGGTTTGGAAAACGGATGAACAGAGAAATTGTGCATTGTAAGAGGAAGAATTAAAGGAGTACTTTTTTTATATCGTTGCGGTGATTATTGATGCGGATGTTGAGTGGGCCACTGGTTTGGCCAATATAAGAAAGAGTACAAATGGAACACTGAAGTTGGTAGATACAATTGGAAACTTTGCAGGCAAGGGGAAGGTCATCAATATTTAAGATGTTTGAAGGTGAAATATTGGGACAAGTTTGGCATCTACTTTCTTTGCATTTACGAAATTTATGGTAGGATCTATTGAGTGTGTTTGAAATACCGAAGTAGGTTTGCTTGGTAGCTGATGAAAGTGTAATAGGGTCAGTATGAGTGGATGAAAGATGAGTGTTGTGTAGTGTATTATAGTGTATAGGGTCACAGTATGATGATGAGAGAGTCCCCCCTACAGTTCTCTCACACCGAGCGTTGTATGATGAATGATCATTGGACAAATTGCCAGTCGCTAAAAAATTATTGTGTGTATAAATCATATGGAGTATTGAAAGATAACATGTGAATAAGCGCTCGAGCTGCTATATCAGTAGAAACAAATACAGAGTCTAGTCAGAAACAAATAAACAGAAAAGTAAATAACAAACACAATGAGGCAAACTATTGAAGGAACAGTTAATCATTGTATATATATATATATATATATATATATATATATATATATATATATATATATATATATATAATATATATATATATATATATATATATATATATATATATATATATATATATATATATATATAATTGTGTGTATATATAAGAAAACAAATATTGTGTAAAACAAATAAACAGAAAAGTAAATAACAAACACAATGAGGCAAACTATTGAAAGAATAGTTAATCATTGTGGGGCGCTGGTGCTGCCTCAACTAATGATAAACATAAATGAAACAAATAAAAACAAAAAATTAATAATAAATGAAGATGAAAATGGTGGATTGTGCACGTTTTCAAGGAGACAAGCAACAATTAGCACCATTAAAATGACAAACTCTGTTTTTCTATTTGGGATGGACATACAGTCAAGAAATCATCCCAATTGCCCCGAAACAGTGTTGGAAGAAAGAATAAAAACAGAGTAATATGAAAAATCAAACGAAAAATATGAAATAATGAAAATATAACAGACCCTAAGAAGAATGTAGCTATAGCAGAACCAAGTCCAAACCCAAACAAACAAAACCAATACGAACTGAAACAGTGACGGTCACAGATAGAAAGGCATGGACATGAGGTTTAAGGTGGTGACGTCTTTGGTGAAGGTAAATATTTTCGAATGAAGTTTGGAGGGTAGTTGTTTTTTATTAAAAGATTGTAAAAGTCCTTTAAATGAGAAATAACATGATTATTATTGTTGCAGATGAAATTAATTCTGTGGAACTGATTGAGAATGGTGTTGCGATAAACTTTAATGGAGAGATTGGAGGACCAGGGAATTAATTTGATGACTTTAAACATAGATATAGAAAGAGTAGCAGATCTGCCCCTAGGGAAAAGCATAGAGTTAGGAAGGAGAAGGTAGAGGGGTCTATGAGTTCAAATGGTTTGAAGCAGGGCTGTCAGGTTTTCGAGCTACTGCGCCTCACATACTGGAAACTGAGGTATCCCAAGATGCACCGCTCTAGCGGTGTTTTGAGCTACTGCGCATAACATAGTGACTGAAACTGGCACTGAGATATCCCAAGATCCCGCTCTTCAGCCTGCTTCATTTGTGCGCTACTGCGCATATCATGGACCTCTCTATTCTCTTTCTTAACTCTAT
The DNA here is from genome assembly GCA_019343175.1 of Oedothorax gibbosus. Lineage (NCBI taxonomy): Eukaryota > Metazoa > Arthropoda > Arachnida > Araneae > Linyphiidae > Oedothorax > Oedothorax gibbosus. Next base: position 13,481 of record JAFNEN010002272.1, read on the forward strand.
GGGGAAAAGGTGAAGCCACTTTTCTACCAGCATCGCATGAGGCAGTTCGCAAGCCGAAACATCCCGCTCGCCCATGGCGTGCCATAAGAAAGGTACAAGAAAGGGCCTAAATCTGATCCAGGTAATTACAGACCAGTTAGTCTTATCTTACATCTGTTTTAGGTAAAGTTTTTGAGACATTGTTGAAAATGCGTATAATGACTCTTTTGGAAAAACTAATAATTTACTTTCAGATAATCAATATGGCTTTATAAAAGGTAGGTCTTGTACAACTAATCTTTTAAAATTTTATGATACTGTTACAGAAGAGATTGATAAAGGCAATATGGTTGATGTTATTTACATCGATTTCAAAAGGCTTTTGATAAAGTTCCTCATGAAGCTTTGTTATTAAGTTGAAAAGATTTGGGTTAGGGACTGCTGTGGTCCGTTGGATTAAAAATTGGTTGACCAATAGAAAACAACGGGTTCACATTAATGGTCAGTACTCTGATTGGAATGATGTTGTAAGTGGAGTGCCTCAGGGCTCTGTACTAGGACCAATTTTATTTATTATGTTTATTGATGATATCAGCTGGGGGTTGAATAGCAAGTTAAGTATTTTTGCAGATGACTTAAAAGTGACGAATACAGTAAATTCTGTTGAGTCATATTGAGCGTTACAAAATGATCTTACGAAAATTACTGAATGGGCTTCACGCTGGGGCATGTCGTTCAGTGTTAACAAATGTCAAACCTTGCATTTGGGTAAGAACAATGTTAATCATTCTTATGTTTTACAGGAGGGAAAATATCCAAGATAGTGAGTTTTGTTAGAGATTTAGGAGTTTTGGTGAGCAATGATTTCAAATGAGTAAGCAGTGTGTTGAGGCAAGTAAGAAAGCCAATCGAATGTTGGGATATAATTTTTGAAAAAGTATCACTTCTAAATCTAAGGAGATTATTTTGCCATTGTATAGGGGATTGGTAAGGCCACATCTGGAATATGCCGTTCAGTTTTTGGTCTCCCTTCCTCAGAAAAGATATAGAATTGCTTGAAAAAAGTTCAGCATAGGGCTACAAAAATGATTAAGGGTTCTATCTGGTATTGATTATGCTAACAGATAAGATCTTTAAACCATGTATTCAATGGAAAAACAGGAGAGCTAGGGGTGATTTAATACAGTTATTCAAGTTCATAAAACAGGGAGTACATGGAGGGCTTAGATTTTACTTTAAATAGCCGGACCAGAGGTCATGATCAGAAATTGATAAATCGAGCTTTAGAAGGGGTAAGAAAACATTATTTTTACAATAGAGTTTGTCAATGAGTGGAATGCTTTAACCAATTTATGTTGTGCATTCGAGAGAGTAGAAGATTTTTAAGAAGAAAACTTGACGGACATTGGAAACTGGTAATGTATTAGATTTTCTTTTGGACCAACCTTGCTGGCCTCTGGCCAGTTGTTGGCGGACAATTTTCGTATTTGTATTTCTATAAGCCACCAGATGGCAACATGAGATAAATTCGATAATAAAAAATTTATATATTAAATATTCCCTAGTAGCAATTTTTCATCGACCGATAATCGAATTTTTCATCGTTCACCGAGTGAATTCGAATATCGGATTTTCGTAGAAAATTGCCCGAATGGCTCGATAAACTGCTCGGTTCTGTCCGCCTCGATCGACCAGCCTAGGATGAGTTATTCCGATGAGATTATCAATCAAAAGTCAAGAAAGAAATCGATAAAATCCGATGAGTAGTAATCGAAATCTCATCGTCCGATGGAATTTCGAAACACTTTCCGATAAAATTCCGAACAGTTTACGACATGTTAGTACAAAAGGTTTAAACGAGAGGCGCCACTATTTTTTCTGTTAGTCAGGTAATACTTCGAATTTTAGGTGGAGGAGGACAGAACCAACAATCTCGGATCCGCGCTTTTGACTTGCAACGAGGCGTTGTCCTCTCGGCTATGGAGGCTTGGAGGCAGATTGCGTTTAAATAAACAGCTCAAAAGGTTGATCGTTAAAGAAGTTTTATGTATTGATTAAGAAATTTTAATTTTGATTTTTCTTTTGCAAGTTGCAAATTCCTTTTAAATATTAATTTAAGTTAACAATACTAATATAAATATGTTTAATTAAAAATAACTCTTGGTAACTTACGTATTAAAAAAGTTGTTTGGTTCATAATATTTATTCAAAAATCTATTTTCTTTAAGTTAAGTTTTTCAAAAATTAAATCAGGCCAAAAAGTTAAAAATTAATTTTCAAGTAAATAAAAGGAACTAATTCAAACATAAAAATTTTAAACTTCGCAGCAATTAAAAATGTTGTGTGCAAGTAAATAAAAAATAACTATTTACCAGTTTTTAACATTTAAAAGCTTTCGGATATGAAGTTTTCGAAAAAAATTTTAACGCAATTTGTATTATAAAATAAAAAAAAGCCACATTTTCGGTTTCTTATCGTTGCGATATTGATTCGTCATAATTTTTTCGATGAAAAAAGTACATTGATTGAATTTTCACCTTTGAAACCCCCCATCGAATCGGGGGGGTGACTTTTATCCCCCCCCGGGAAATTTTGTTCACCGATTGCCCATATCGCCCCGTGCCCCTTTCGGAATTCCCGGGGTTCGATCAACCCGGGGAGTTTTCCCTGAATCCGATGAAGATCGATGATCGAACAAGCCCAAAAACGAAAACAATGCTTTCTAGGGGAACTTTGTTAAAACTTTTTGCCAGTTTTTTCTAGCATAAGTTTTTTCACGGTCTTTTCGTGTAAATAACACCAAATTGCTACTTATGG
>JAFNEN010002273.1:0-15450 GCA_019343175.1 Oedothorax gibbosus
AAGCAAGTGATACTCAAAAAATTCAGCGCATCGAAATTAGAAGACATTAAAAATTTCAAAAAAAAACGAATCTAAGTATTTTAATTATTTAAGAAACTGCAAAATTTAATGCTCATTTAAAAAACAAAAAAGCCATTTTTATTAGAATTAAATCACCATTGCCATTCGCAACAATCACTCGAAAAATTTAATTCTTTTAAATAATAAATTAAAAGAAATTATTTCTGAGACATCGATCAGTTTTGAAATGGCGCCAAATATATTTCACTAAGATATTCTTTGTATCTTGATATGAAATTTTGGTTCTATTTTATATAGAAGGAATATTACATATTTATTCTTTGAAATAAAAATTAATTTTTGCAAACGATAATAATTATTGAAAAAATAATTATTGAATTTTCGAAATAAAATAAATGAAACTGATGGAGTGCTGACCAGTGGAGGGGGAATTAATTGGGTATAAAATAAAAGTTTGCAAAAAAAAACTCACAGTAAGGGTACACCTGTGCAACGCGGGTTTATAAAGTAGTTTGTTATATAGTCACAATGCTAAAATTAAATGTAACAATATTAAATCTATTTTTAGACAATAGTTGTAATGGTATTTGAATACATTTAACTTAATAGAAGTAACTATCTTTTTATGTAGTTATAATGCTAAAATTGAAAGTGAGAATAATTAAATATGTATTTCGAGTATAGTTTTTTTTAAAGATATTTACACATTTTAACCTTTAAAACTAATCTATTCAACTTGTAAAATTACATATGTAACAATCTAAAATGAATATATATTACAGTATTCTATTTACCAGCAAACCAGTAGAAGATAGTGATGTTGTCTCTCTTTCCCGAAATATCCAAGGAATATTTGTAGCAATCGATGTCCCTGATTATTTCAGGACCCAATGGTATCTGAAATTAAAAAGGTAGATTGAGATTTGAAAAAAAAAACTATGATATATTAAGGGGGAAGCAGCCCGCTGGTCTCCAAACCACAGCGATGTTTTTTATGTAACAAATTTAGCTGACTTACAGGTCCCGACAATCCAATTTTTGCAATTGGTTTCGAATTTTTTTTTTAATTTTCAATAAATAATTTTACACAAAAAGATTCGAAGCAATTTCAAAAAATGGGATTATAGAGACCTGTAAGTTATTGACATTTATCATTAAAAAAAAAAACTTTTGTAGAAATATTCAATGCAGACGGAAAAATTGGGCTTAGAAATATTTTTTTTCCAATTGGATTAACACTGAAGGCACTTTGGTTTAGAGACCCCGCGGTTGATCGGGTTCAATCGCCCCTAAACAAAGCAGAAACATCACTCGACAGGGGTGACTTGTATAACTTGTGGAACATCACCTTTCTAACACTCTATAAAGACGTCAAGGTTAAAGATTCAGCGGGGAGCTCAGTCGGTTAAGGCGTTCGGCCTTGCATGCGCAAGGGCCCAGGTTCGGGTCGGGCGCATCGCCATAATAACTGCCGACCTATAAACGGTCTGTACAGCCAAAAAATGGGACCGTGTAAGATTAAAGGATGGTGTTGATGTTGAATATCGTCGCACTAGAGCTACACTAGAGCTATTGGCCGAATTTAAAATCACAGTCAATTGACGAGCCGACGCTTGAGTTGGCACAAACGCAACTTTTAGGAGCGACATCGTACGCAGCGTCGGGACTTTGGAGCATATTTAACATGCACTCCCCCTACGCTGGGTATTTTTGTGGGACTTTTTAGCTACACTGACCGTTTATAGGTCGGCATTTGTATTGGCAATGCCCGTTCTTGAACTTGGGACCTAAGCATGCAAGGCAAGAGTCTTACTGACTGGGCCCTCTCCAGCCCCCGTGTAAGGTTTTAGCCATGACGAAAAACAAAGTCACACTAAAGCCACTGGACTTTTCCAGCATATACGGGACTTAGTGCGTATCTGGCATCAGATGTTTTTTTATATTTCAAAACTGCTAAACATTAATTGGATAATCTATAATAATAAAAGAAAGAGTTGTCTGTGTGTCTGTGGATCGTAAAAGACCTCTTATACTCAGAAATTCGAAAATTTTTAAGATAGATTCCCTTTAATACCAACGTGTGCACCTGAGGCTTTGTTTTTTCATATTTGTTCCATTTTTAGAGAAAATTCGAATTTTCTGAAAAAAATACACCACTTTCACTCAAATCCGATCACTTTTTTCCCTTCGTGTTGCCATTCGACAGAAGAAATTAAAATAAACACAAAAAGTAATTAAAATTTAAATTGCTTTTATTTTCTTGCCATTACCTTCAGAAACTAAATTAATGATTTGAAAAATAATTGATCGTGCCAATGAGCTAAATGTTTTTTTTTTAAAAAAACAGAATGGAGGTTTTGACGAATAGAGCTAGGAAGTTGTCCTCCTTCCTACCTCTATGTTTTGACGTGAAATAACGTTGCTATACAATTATGGTTAATTTTGAATTTATCAGGAAAATTGCGATGACAGTAAGTTCATATTGAGGAATATTTTTGTGATATGAGGATGTGCATTTTATAGTGATGTATTTTTTATTTTGGAATTTTAAAGAAATATAGTAACGGGATTTTATTCTTTATAATGAACGGGAACAAAGGGGAAAGCTTATTATCCTACAGCAAATTAAATGACACATATACTTGGATCGATTTGATATTCTTATTCTTTTAGCCGTGCGAAAACGGTATTTATTTTGATAGTAATGTATAGAACACCTCTTTATTCGAAATAGAGCATATTTTCCACTGAAAGAGATTAGTGAATATCTATGTGGTTTTTCTAGGTAAAGAATTGATTGTTTTGTATTATCAAACGTAATTTAAATAATTTAGAATAGCACCTATTTATACTAAAAAGCATGCCATTCTAAACAGTGCTAGAAGTTGGGTAGAAGCGGGGTGACGCGTCTCCCCACTTTTGTGAAAATGACCAACGTCCCCTTATTCTAATACCACTTAGTCTATCTCCCCACTTTTTTAAGTTTTCTACCTACTTTTGCAATAAAACCAAAAAAAAAATCCATGTACCTATTTATCGTTTAATATACCTGAGTTCCAGATAATTGTCCAACACATCTCTTAATCTCTATTAAACTATCACTATAAATACATACAGTCCCTGGACAAATTATTAGACGCACTGTATTGTTTAAGTAATTTTATGTTTCTTAAGAGTTTTTATGCAATTTATGGTATATTTAAACTACAATATTATTGATTTTTATTTAAAAGAATTGTTGTAGACTACTATTTGTATTTATTTTAAGATAATTATGATTAAGATTAATTTTTATTATTATTTATTATAAGATTATTTATGTGTGGAATCATCATCTCTCAAATGCAGGAGACAGTACAGTCTTGCATTGATAGCATGCCGCGCAGAATTAAAGCTTTGATAGCGGCTAAAGGTGGCTCAACTAATTATTGACTTTTACTACCATTAATTTCACTTTTCTTTAAAACTTAATAAACTTACGCTTTTCTAAATTAATGCTGTTTTATTTATGTGAAATAAATCGGTAATTGATTGGGATAATATAAAAATAAAAAACAAATCAATTTAAAATAAAAAAACGGTACAATACCCACCCGGTAATTAATTTTTTACATGAAATCTTGCAGTGCGTCTAATAATTTGTCCAGGGACTGTAATGAAGTGTGTGTAATGTTACAAATACTTAATTTATTTTACCTCGAAGAAATTCACAAAAAAAATTGTAATATGACTCTTGTTCAAAAGAAATGATGAATAGAAAATTTGAAAGGAAGAGGGGGGAGGTACTTGCACCCAAATTATAGCCCCCCCCCACACACACTTCTTTATCTCTACTTCTACCACTGTGCTTCTAAATTATTCAATGAGGGGTTTAGTAGTTATGTAAGTTTTTTTTACCATACATATATGTCGTTAAAGAAATCTATACTGCACTCACAATTTCCGATCTGTGGTCTTGTGCGTACCACAGGGGTCGCGGAAGGTCCGATGATGAGAGGCTCCCTGTTGAGCCACCCATAGAACAAGGGAAATAGGAGTCGTCTGCGATTGCGACTCGTAGGACATAAAGTGGTGGCTGAAAACAAATAAAGTCATAGTTAGTGCCGACTGGACGGGGAGGTAGTCAAAAAGTCAAATCGCGGCACATGGGCATGGATATTTGAAGATTTACAAGGGACATTGAATAAATGATTTGAAAACAGGTATGTGATACGTACAATTAACCGTGCAGAAGGTTCTCCGTGTCGTTGCTGTAATGAATCGAATTCTCTCCCCCTAGTACCAACAGATTCTACTTTTCCTCTTCGAAGGTGTTTTCAAGTTTCCTTGGCCAGGCCAGTTACTTGCTGTGGACAATATCATATATCATTAAACCTTACTAAAACATTTTTTGTTAAACATCATACATAAACTACAATGCGTCACTTCTACACTAACTATGCGAGAAATTAAAATGAATGCTTTAATTGGGACACCTTTTTGCATTTATGTTAAGGTTATTTTTTTTAAACTTCTGAAACCAATATAACTATTACTGTCCAATTGGGTAACTTTTGCCCTGGGGGATAATTTTGGCCCAAGCATAAGACCCTAGGACCTTCTCCTAAAATATTTTTTACTCATAGGTCAAGACACAGTTGACGCTAATTTTTTTTAAAAATAAAGGCAAGCATATCTTGAAGAGTGTATTTAATAAGAAGTTATTAGCTTGGAAAGCTGGGCCAAAGTTGTCCCGTTCGACGGTACTATACACTTTCCCCTTTAATTTTTAAAAGAAGTAATAAACACTTTTCCCTTAAATTACTGAACTATTCTACCCTTTTAGTAATTTATTTCTACTTTTTTAATATACTGATTCAGGATTATTTTGCATAAAAAAATAGATTTTCCTAATATTTGTTTTTAAAATAAGAGATGGTAATAAAAATTTTGCTGGACAAATTTGCTCTATTATGAGCTCCGACAGGTACCGTACTCCAAGGCTCGCGTACCGAATCTGAAGTTAATTGTTTCCTTTATTTCAAGCTGTAGATCGGTTTCAGACAGACAGACCGTCGAAAAAAAATATACATTTTTAAAATGAGCACCCACCAAAAAGTATAGAAAACACAAAATCTCCATTCCCGATTTTCTTCCCATCGCCATACTTTCATTACCTTATAATTCATATTCAGTAATTGAAAGTAATTAATTAGTTAAATATAATTTTTAGATTCATAATTTGAATTTACATGAATTTACTATTATTTTTTTTAATAAAAAGGAAAATAAATATAAATGATAGAAGCGTCTTGTGCTTGATACTATCATGGCCATTGATCATGGCTGAACTCCAAAATTAAAAGTTTCGAGACATTACGCAAATGCTTCCTTCCTATGATTACAAAGGCAGGTAAATGAATGGACTTCGCCCAAGAATCTAAAAATTATTTCTATGCACAATCGTGTAGACTTCACGTGTTGCGTGAAGGGGATGGGGTAGACTTTCACATTGCACCTTGAACCGTTGTTCCCACCTGGCAGAACAGTGGGCCCCCTCTCCATATCAAACACAACAGGTAAGGGTTTAACAACTTTGACATTACATTGTAATTGAATGAATTTTTTTAGAAGTCCCCATAAGTCCACGAAACATAGTTTTCGAGAAATTGATAAGTGTTATAACAACAATGGGTTTCTCCCAGAAATGCTAAATTCGGTTGCTTCCCATGGCTGTGCCCAAATCACTGGGTTAACATGATTTCTTCTCAAATGTGTGTTTACAAAAAGGAGGATTTGATTGACATCAAAAACTCAATTTTTATAAAATTGTGATTTAAGGGGTTTCTGAAAAAGGATTCATTCTAGCTAAATATTTACTATTCAAATTATTTCTAAAGATGAAATCTAAAATGTGTGTCAAATTATCTTTATTACATACACTGTATGCAAAACAGTTTATTTTTTAGAAAAAACTATTACAAGAAAAATAACAGTATTTTTCTATAAATAAAGTATTTTTTCTTAAAACGAACATACTTTTTTTTATAGAGTAGTAGTTTTTACTGTGACAAACAAAACTAGGGATAAGCTTCTCTATCTTAATTATATTTTGAAATCGGTGTTTATTGCTCCTTCTGCTTTAAATGACGGTTTTTATTGAACTATAAACACCGTTAAAAAATTCCTATTTTTAAAAGAGAAGATTTGTTCACGGTTACCTGGATGACATCCGTGATTGTAACTTCTGTCTGCATGAACGAGGATTCGATTTTTGGGCATATTCGGAAAATCCGGACCTTGAAATAAAACAAAACAACCAAATTACTAAACAAAATAAAAAGTGAACTGATGAGCACAATCAATAATTTATAAAGGAATTAAGGTAGCCGTATCCTTTGAAGGCCTAATTTTTTTAAATGGATAAAATAAAGTTCTTATTTCTTTTATGATATCCTTTTAAGTAGAAAAGCTGTAAAATGTGCAAAACAATAAAATAAAAAAAATTCTTTATGATTTCTAGTGAGTATTTTAATTAAAATTTTGCCTAAAAACAACCTTTGACCATAACACGATTACCAAAAAAAATTACTGAGATATTTAAATTCTGTGAGTTGGAAACTAGAAACAAAAAGGTGTGTTAGTCATGAACCACTCTTAGGTATGTGTCATAAATTTACGTCCTCCATTAGCATTTAAAGTAAAAAATTCAAATTCAGCAATAACAATAGCCGTATTTTAATTTCAAATATAGGCTAAATCAAATGATTAAAAGATGACTTTGACCAAGGTCCCAAACCTTCATTTACTTCATAAGTACATGCTCCAAAAAATTTAAACAATTTTGGAGCAATAGTTTTTGGAGAAAATGTGTTTTGGGATAAAGTAAAAACATAAAAACCTTGTTATTTTGAGATAAACAATAACCACACTGGAATTAAGATAGTAATTTTAAGAAAATTATTACTTAACTCAAACTCTTTATAACTTAAACTCTTTTCAATGCGCCTATAAACACAAAAAAATATTTTCCAGACCATATTTAATGTTTATTTGCAATAAATATATATTAAGTATTTAAACTTTCACATGTCAGGAAACTTTGCCAGGTCAATGCTAACTGAAAAAGTGATAACTTTTTTCTATTTACACTAGAAACAAAAAAATGTTTGCTGATTTATGAAGTCGATGAATAATAGCGCTCTCTTGTTTTTTTTTTTGTCTTTATCAATAAATATTTCGACAGTAATAGATTCTATTCTTAATCTATTCTTTAAATTGAGTATTGTTTCCGTTTTTCCGCCTTTAGTGCTGCGGTTATTGGTTAGCATTTTAAATAAACAATACTTTATCTCTGTATATTGCTTTAGCCTTGAACCAATTTTTGGTTAACTATTTGAATTGCATTGTATGAATATTTTTCTTTTCAGTTCAAAATGGCCTAAACCAAATACGACAATTTCTAAAGTTTTATCAATTTTAGTTTATTAACAAACATAATTATTTAAATTACTCATACTATTTAGGATTTTAGAAATAAAACAATTCATTGGCCAATAATGGATCTTATAGTACATATAGTATAATACATTTTACATTAATTTTCTTGTTCCATTTTGAAACTTGATTTAAAATTTATTGTTCTATTTTTTTGTGAGTCGATCAATATATCTCATTTTTACCATCGTTATCTTCATTTAAGTCGTAATTTCGAATTTTATAAAGCATTAAATGTCTCAATGTTTTTTTTTTAATTTTGAATATTACAATGTATGCTTTTTACTAGAGAGTAATTTATGAAAAATTATATTCTTTTGAAATTTGTTTAAATTATACTTTTTTAATTTATGGCGTGATCAAGTTATCTCACTTTTACTATCTTTATCTTCATTTAAATAGTAATTTCAACTTAAGTAATAATCTGCAGGACCTTAAGCAATTATCTCTACTTAAACTTAAAGAAAAAACTTACAGTAATAATCTAAACCAATAAATATTAATCTGAAGGTGTTTTTTTTTAATTTGGCGCATTGCAGTTTATATGCTAGTGAATATTTTATGAAAAATTATCTTTCGGAACCAGAAGAAAACTCCATTGTATATATTGTATATATAAAAATTTCCAATAATCTAATTTAATGTGAAAGGACACGAATTTTATCCTTTTAAGAAACCACCCCATTATAAAGTTCATCTACTGAGCAATTGTGTTTCCTCCATAAGATAATGTTTCATTTGAACTATAAAGGAATAATAAAATGATACAATTATTATCTTTTGCTATCTTTTCTCGATACTAATAATTGATAGCAAGAAATTGTCATATCAAATTCAACTCTATTATGTGAAAGTATTTTGTAATGCGCAAAAAAGTGTAAAAAAGTATTATTATTTTTTCGTAGATTTTGGGCAAATTTTTTTGGGAAAAATTTAAAATTTTTAGAATTTACTGATCATAAATAGGGAATTATTTTATTTATTTTTTAAAGAAGTTACTATTTGATAAATTGTATTATTTTCAAAATTTTTTATTGTTTTTCCATAAATGAAACTTTATTTTTTTAATACTACTTAATATATTGCCTGAAATATAAGTATATTGGATCTTTAAATAAGTAATGTTTCATAATTAATTTTTCGTTTTTTTAAAAAATATTCCTTCATATCTCCGAAATTTTGTTTTCAGTTTAAATTAAGGTTTTAAATGTGAAAGATTTTAATATTGTTTATTTATTTTTTGTTTTCGAAAATACTTTTTGTCATCATAGGTAAAAATATGATTCTAAAGTAGAAAACAAACAATTTGATAACTGTAGTGTAAAGTATAAAATATGACCAAAAAAATTCTTTAAAAATTTCTTACTTTGCGCATTTGCGCTGAAAAGCAATCTATCAAGCGATAGCATCGGATTCCCCCTGTATAAAATTCATTTCCATTTTCTGAGTACTAAAAATTAAAAATTTTAAAAAAAATATTTCATGGAAATACTACAGAGTAAGTAAAAAAAGAATAGGGCAATTTTAAGCGGTATAACTATTGTATGAAAAAGAATTGATAGATAAATTAATACAGAATGAAGACGGGATTTTTTTTTACTTTAAAATTACGAGAGTGCGCATTTTGAGAGTTTCAAACTTTTTAATGACGAAAAACCCTATTGATTGCGGGATTCTCATTACCTAAAATTTGTCCTAGCAAAAGCTAGGAATCTATGCATTGCGTGAATGGATTACACTCTTAAACAAGGAGTGAAATCCACCCCCTATAGGAGAAGGCATTTTCGGCACCGAAAGGGAGTGTAAATTAACTCTGACTGATTTAAAAATCCGCCTTTTAAGAGTGTGGGACTTAGATTTTTTTCTTTTATTTCTTACCCCACTCCGAAAAGGGAAGTCCACTCCTATAGGGAAGTCCCTTATCAAAAAGGGGGGGAAAAGGAGTGGAAATTATCGGACTGAGTAAAACGCTCGTTTTTTTTTGAAGTGTACACTTAGATATTGCCCTGTGACCAAAAGGAAGTCACATACACTAGGGTGACGAAATAAAAAAAATGTTAAATTTCGTTGTATTCTATTTTCAAGCTTATGGTAATTATAGTTCTATATAATTATACCTTTTCACATTTTCTGTTTTATTTTACCCAAAATATTTAAGATATAAAAAAAAAATTATTTAATGCTTTAAATGACAAAATATTGTTTCATGTATAAATAAATAATTTTTATAATTTTAAATCTATTTCATAAAAAGAACTCCTTAATTTAAATGTAAAATTTTAACGATTGTCTAAAAACACTTTTTCCAGAGTTAGCGTAGCGAATTATTACCCATTTATTAGGAAAATGAAACCTTTTTTTAAAATATCTTTTTTTTTTTTTTTTTTAAATTGGTTTTTTCAAACTGATAATTTACTTATAAAGTTAAAGAAAAAAAAATTTTTGGGGGGAATTTCAAAATATTTCACTTTAAACAATTTTTTCATCAATAAGCAATTTCCCAAATCTGTAGAATGTTTAATGTCTTATTGCTTATAATATTTAAAAATTTTTTTGTTAACTTGTTCAAAAGTTTATAATTACTAAACAAAAAAAGTGTTTGATAAAGATATTAAAGTTAAAGTTAAAGATTTTCCCACTTTTTGAAAATTTATTCGAATACCTCTTTTTAATTTTCAATAATTAATTTTTACACAAAATATTGAACCAATTTCAAAAAGTCAGATTATAAGCTCTGTAAGCCCAAAAACCTTTATCATATTAAAAAAAAACCTGTTTGTAAAAATATCCCAAAACAGCTGGAGTAAAATGCGGGTTGGAAATTAATTTTTACACTGTAAATTCCCAAATTTATGGTAAATAAAACCTTTTAAAAATTAAATAATTGATACAAACGCAAACTGTAAATCACTTTTAGAACAGGAAAGCTTTTTTTTCCCCAAAAAATCTTGTATACCCCTAAATCCGTAGCCCTGTCTTGCTCCAATTTCACTGAAAAACCCGGACAGGATATTTTTTTTCCAACCAGGTGTTCCTCCCACCAACAAATGTAGAGACTTTTTTAATCTGGGCCCTTCAAAAAACCCAAAAAAAACATTGTCTTAAATTTTTAAGGCAAAAAATTTCGGTTAATTGTAATCCGCAACATATTGTTTTAAAGGGGGGGGGGGGGGGGGTACGCTTGGGTAGTATAGTTTTTTTTCTATTGTAAAAAGGTAAAAAAATTTTCCCGTATTTTAATGCAGGAAAGGGGAAAAGATGATTTGAAAAAGGGAAATTTCTCGATTAGATTGAATAGGTAATTTGAGTGATTGGGGCATCTATTGCCCAAATTTTCAGTAAAAGTCCCCTACTGGGAAAACCCCCCCCCCCCAAACCCTTTATCAGACACATTTTTTTTAAAATTTTTTCTTAACGTTTTTTAAGATTTTTAAATTTTGAGGACAAAATTTATGAAAATTTTAACTTGTTTTTCCCAAGGGTATTTGATTTTAACTCACTAAATTTAAAATTTTTGTATTTTTTAGTGGCATGTACAGCACAAATTTTTCTTAATTCAACTCTTTTTCTTTTTTTTTTTAACTCAATTTTCTTCATATTCATTAATTTGCCACAAAATTTTTTTGAAACCACATGCAAAACCGGGAGTACGGTTTTTTTTTCCCTTTTTGAAACCCGAACGGGCCCATGCATTTGAAATGGGCCTAAGACCCCCCCTAGAAAAAGGGGTGATTATTTCTTAGTGAAAGTAACAACAGTCCGACTGTTTTAAAATTTTAAAAAACATTTTAAAAACCTAATTTTTGTACAACGATTTAGGGAAATTTTTTTATATATTAGAATAAACTTTTAAGGGGGGGGGGGTTCTTTCAGGGAAATTATCGTTTTGTTATTCTTGATTTCTTTAGAGGAAGAGTTATATTTTTTTTTTTATTAGCAATTCCAAACTTTTAAGAATTTTTTTGTTTAAAAGTCTACAGATACAAATTTTGTTATTCTTTTTATTTGAAAAATAATTTTTTACAAAAAATTCAAAAACCGGGTTTCCTTGGGGCAATAAGCCTCTTTTTTTTGAACTTTACGGGGTTTGGTAGTTCCCAGCAAACAATTTCTACTCGCCTTATTGGGGGAAAACTGAAATGTCGGCATCTCCATTATTGCCCAATGTACAGTGGCTGTAACGGCGTCGTCACAAACTGTCCGCCCTTTGCAGCACGCCCCCCCCCCCCCCCCCCCCCCCCCCCCCCCCCCCCCCCCCCCCCCCCCCCCCCCCCCCCCCCCCCCCCCCCCCCCCCCCCCCCCCCCCCCCCCCCCCCCCCCCCCCCCCCCCCCCCCCCCCCCCCCCCCCCCCCCCCCCCCCCCCCCCCCCCCCCCCCCCCCCCCCCCCCCCCCCCCCCCCCCCCCCCCCCCCCCCCCCCCCCCCCCCCCAAAAAAAAACCCCCCCCCCCCCCCCCCCCCCCCCCCAAAACCCCCCCCCCCCCCCCCCCCCCCCCCCCAAAAAAACCCCCCCCCCCCCCCCCCCCCCCCCCCCCCCCCCCCCCCCCCCCCCCCCCCCCCCCCCCCCCCCCCCGGGCCCCCCCCCCCCCCCCCCCCCCCCAACCCCCCCCTTTTTGGGCCCCCCCCCTTTTTTTAAAAATTTTTCCCGGGTTTGGGCCCCCCCCGCCCCTTTTAAAAAAAATTTTGGGGTCCCCCCCTTTTTCCCAAAGTTCTTATTTGGAAATTCGGGTAAACTGTGTGTTAGCTCAGTACTCAAAAATTTTTTTCCCCAAAAAATTTTTTGGGATTTTTTTTTAAAAACCCCCCAAAAAAATTTTTTTTTTTTTTAAAACCCCCCCCAAAAAAATTTTTTTTTTTAATACCCCCTTTTTAAAGGGGGGAAAAAATTTTTTTTTTTTGGGAAAAAAAGGGGGCCTTTCCCCCTTTTTTTTTAAAAAACCCCTTTGCCCCCCCGAAAATTTTTTTTTTTAAAACCCCAAAAAATTTTCAACCCCCCCCCTTTTTTTTTAAAAAATTTTAAAAATTTTTTTTTTTTTAAAAAAAACCCCCAATTCCCCCCCTTTTTTAAAAAAAAAAAATTTTTTTTTTTTTATTTTTTTTTTTAAAAAATTTTTTTTTTAAAAAAAAAAAAAAAAAAATTAAAATTTTTGGGGGAAAAAAAAATAAAATTTTTCCCTTCCCCAAAAAAAAAAGGGGTTTTTTTTTAAAAAATTCCCTTTTTTTTTTTTCCGGGGTTTTTTCCCAAAATTTTTTTTTTTTAAAAAATTTTTTTTAATTGGGTTTTTTGGGTTTTTTTTTCCCCCCTTTTTTTTTTTTTTTTTTTTAAAATTTTTTTTTTTAAAAATTTTTTTTTTCCGGGGTTTTTTTTTAAAAAAATTTTTTGGGGAAAACTTTTTTTGGGGTGAAAAAAAATAAAAATTAAATTTTTTTTGACCCCCCTTTAAAGGCCCCTTTTTTTTAAACCCCCAAAAAGGGGGGTTTTTTTTTTTTCCCTTTTTCCCGGGGGCCCCCCAAAAAAACCCTTTAAAACCCCCCCCCCCCTTTTTTTTTTTTTTAAAAAAAAAAAAAAATTTTTTTTTTTTTTAAAAAAAAAATTCCCTTTTTAAAAAAAAAAAAAACCAAAATTTTAAAAAAAATTTTTTTTTTAAAAAAAAAAAAACCCAAACAAAACAAATTTTTAAAAAAAATTTTAAAATTTTTCCCCCCTTAAATTTATTAAAACCCCCCTTTTTTTTTTCCTTTTTTTTTTAAAAAAAAAGGGGGGGGGAAAAAAAGAAAAATTTAAAAAACCCTTTTTTTTTTCCCTTTTTTAAAAAAAGTTTATTTGGGTTTTTTGTGGGGGGAAAAGGGGGGGGGAAAAAAAAAAAATTTTTTTTTTTGGGGGGGGAAAAAAACCAAAAATTTTTTTAAAAAATTTTTGGGGGGGGGCCCCCAACCCTTTAAAGCTTCTTTTAGCCCAATACAAATTAGTCCGAATTGGTGATTTTTAGAGGATAAATTGCTTCATTTTCCCTATATCTAACACAGCAATTGTGTAAATTAATCTCTATTGAAAAGTTCATTAAAAACCCTACTAAAGGCTTCGTATTCCGTTTTTAATATTTTTAAATATCGGCAAAACAGTGACTGGGGAATGAAAGCCCAGTACTAAAAAATCAACGTTGGCCTGGTACTGGCCAATTGTTATTGGGCCCACTGCATAATGGTCCCGCACAACGCCGTAACAGTATGGTAACAACGGGTATCAGTATTGGCCTTGTATTGGGCGAGTGCACGACTGACCGGTGGACAGCAGTAGCCAACACAGGTAGCACTGGGCACCAGTTCGCCATCACTTCAATGTTTGCTGGGGTTTCATCACAATAAAAATAAAATATTTTATAAAGATATACTATGAATTTATATCAATATCAATGTATACAAAAAAAATCTCAATGATAACCAAATAATCAAATAACTCATTACATTTCATTGTAATTGTATAATGCAATATCATAAGTAACATAAGTAATCAAATATCTTTAATATCTCCCCATTAATGCATCATACATGAACTTGCTTCATGTTGAAAGCCTATTATTTTTTCACAAAAAGAATACTCTTTGAATATAACTAATAATGTAATGATATTGGATGTATTGAACTTATATTGTTGCCTTTAAACAGTGTCTATTGTGAAGATAATTGCTTTGTGGAGGTAATAACTGGGGAATAGCTTGGACGAAATTAATTAAGGCGTGAGAAAATTATGCAAGTTTGGCACATGTTGTGAGGCCCCGTTTGACGTATACTCAACAGCACATTCATGTTCTCGTATAGAAGCATATTTGAAGGGACATCGTTAGCCACTATTTCTTTTTCGAAGCTCAAAACTTTCAGATGGCTTTTAAAAATCAGAATTAATCCGAATCAACCGTGTTTGAGAAACCTTGTTTAAATGTGTGACTTTAAACTAAAAAATAAGTTAGCCATTTGTAGTTATTTGCAAACCAACTTATCCCGTATTATCAGCTAAGATATGATTATCGGGACACACTTTTAACTATAGTAAGATATTTATGAAGCTTAGGTATAAGTATGCAATATTTTCTATCGCATTGGTCTAATCTTATTCAACTTGTTTGAAGAGATTAAAATCCAATGTACTTCAACGACTTTAAGAACTTGAAAATTTAACGTTTGTAAAAAAAAATTATACCTTGATACGTTTAAATATTAACTATAGCATATAATGTTCGGAGAAATTGTTGTTAGTCTGATTAGAGAATAATTTGCTGATAACGATCTTTCAAAACTGCATTAGTAATACTATTTCTTGGTTTTAAAGCTTTATTGATAAACAATGTCGACAAAAAGATCCCGAAATCAGTGGAATAATATTCAAAATGAAGAGAAAGAAAACAACTCAGACGAGGAATTCGAAATTATTTTGAGAGCATTTTGTTTTACAGGAATGATATTTACACCATTCAAGACTATTTTCAGCTTGAAAGGGTTTGCAATATTGTGCTTGGATATAATCATCGAAACTATTTGTGTGTATTTTGTGTTTTCCAATGCAATCGTTACTTTAATCGAAAGTCCACATTCCACGGGTCATGCATTTATACTCTCTATCGCCAACGTTATTGGCCTCTGCATGAGAATCATCATCATTATAACGAAACGCGGTCGAATTCGAAAAATGTTCTGAAATCATCTTTAAATTGAACCAAGACATGTTGCCAGCAACAGAATCGAAATCGCTTCGAAAATTTGGATGGATAGGATCCAGTTTTCGCTTTGATATTCCCGTGGGTCTGATGATCGTGGATTCATCTCTAGAGACTTTCACTGCGGATTGAAAAGACTAACAGAAATCTATTTCTACACCCACAGAATTGACAGTTCTTCATCCATTATTATTTCAGTTTTAGTGGTAACATTCGAACATTAAACATCCTTTTCACCTTTTCC
>JAFNEN010002274.1:0-18589 GCA_019343175.1 Oedothorax gibbosus
TTCTAAAATAAATTCTAAAATTAAGTTAAAAGTTTAGTTATAAAGTTTAAAGAGATTAGTATTTTAGAATAATTCAAAAATTACAAAAAAAAATATTGTTAAAATACGAGCTGCATTTTGGTATCTTTTAGTGACTTTAAATCCTTTTCTAGTATTTTTTTGTAATTTTATAATTAAATGGTATTTTTTCGTAGTATTTTTCTCCTTAAAATGGCAGCAACACTGGCCATTATGCCCCCTTAAAAAGCCTCCATGCGCGTCCCGTCGTTAGCATTGGAGGTCAGGTGATCAGCCAATCTAATACTTTAATTATGATATCTATGGGTCATGGGTGTCAGCGAGCCGAAAACCCACTCACACCCTTTTCAGCGAACAGGGCAGAAAAGGACTATTTTTCTTACAGTTGTATGCAATGCTTGTATGAGACCACTCTATCATATGACTTAGGCTCCTAAATGTATTTTAACATTTTTAGTTCGAAAGAAATTAACTTTCTTTAACTTTAAATTCCACATTTTTTAAGAAATAACCATGTGGATCACTAACTCTAAGAACCAGCGAAGATGAACCCAATAGCGAAATAGGCAAGTTTCTAGGTTTTCTGCCCGGTTCGTTTCTGCTGCAGTGCCGTGTATTCCTCCGCGTTTCGTTATTGAACCGGCTCGTTTGCTGCCCTGTTCAGTGAATCACACACCTCACTCCACGTTTCTTCTACCTCAATGGGTGAATAAAACCAATGTATCCAGGATAGAAAGAAGGAATGGATACGTCATTAGAAACAAGCTAATTAATCATTTTAATCGTTGAGCAAAAGTGTGAAAGGCGACTAGTGGTGGAATATGATAGGCGCGTTCTCATGCACGCGAATTGGGAGGAATAAACCGGGATTTAGGAACAAAAATCCCTCTGTTAGGGAAAATTGGGGGTTCGAAATCGTACCCGCATTCTTCCTAGTCATTGTACCGGAATTTATCCGTGATGCATTGCGGTTTTGAGAATCAAAACAAAACAAACATGGCGGACAGGTGGAGAGAGGAGGAAATTCGGAAATTTAACGTGTTTAACCTCCCTCTAATTTTTAATAGAAGGATAGTTTTAAGAATTTGCTGCGAAGCCATGGCGGCTTAAAAAATAATTAAACTCTCTACAACGTGCTGAAAGTAAACAGGATTTGACGTTAAACCAAACGTCACTTCCGAAGTCGAAGTTGTTTCACACCTCTTAATTGTGTTTGCTATCATGTCAAACTCAACTTAAAATAATCTTACATTTAAGTTTTTTACAAATATAAGCACAATAATTGATATTTTTTAAATATTTATATATTTGATGATGGACCTTACTTAAAGGTCATAACCTTGATGTAAGTATATTAGGTAACAATATCGTTCGGAAAAGGACCTTCAAAGTCTCAGGGCCTAGGCCGAAATTTGTCACGGTCAGGCTCTGCATGCAATAGTGGACGCTATTAGCGACGATCAGAGTATCTCCAGAAAAACACTCTAACAACGCCTTAAAAGTTAACGGTGAATACAAATGACAACGGTCAGATGTCAAAGTTCGCACTCTGCATGTATTTGCTATTTCATCACGGCAGATGCGAACTAATTTAGTTCATAAACAAAACACAATGCATCATTAAGGCCGAAAGCCCTGGATCAAAAGAGGTCTGTTTGTCTCATCTTCAATTAAGGTCGAAAAAGGAATCCGATGGTAATAAAAGTTAAATGAAGTACACAAGTTATGTAACATCAGATACTTTGCGATTGGTTTAGATCATCATATCGCTATCTCGATTGGAGATATACGAGTAAAAAGAATATAATAAAGTGAAATAGTGAACTTTAATACTGATTTAAGTCAAACAAATGTTCACAATATAGGTACTAGTAAAACGGAACGTTAAGGCTTTATAAGGGTTTGGTTGAAAACTAAGTAACTTAAGGCACGTATTAATTTCAAAAGTGAAATTGACATACATATTCAATGAAACGTAAAAATAAAATTAACTTCAAAGGAAAATAGCTTGTACTCATGACCCCTTCGATGGGCATTGAACAAAGGGAGCTTTTTTTATTATTAAATGGGGGTCTTTTCATTCCTGTAAAAAAAATTTGGATTTATCTACGAAATTCATTTAATCCTTTACTTTTTACTTAAGCAGTCAAACCATTATCAATACGAGAATATAACAAAACATTATTATATAAAACGTGTTTATTTTAATAACAGGTGTAAAAATCATTTGTAAGAAAATGACATGCAAGGATTCTTGACATTTTGTTCCTACTAAAAACCTGTTCAACATTGAGAACGCATGTATTCCAATATTTCGTCAACTAAATCCACCCTATTCCGGAATGTTTTCCACTCTTTATTTCTCATTATCTCCCTTAGATTGCAATGTATAAAATGTAAAGCTTCATTTCGAAGAATATCGACATTGCATAAGTCCGCAGCGACGAATATGTCCAACACTTGAGAAGTAGAAAGGTGAAATCTCGTGAAATCTACCATTTCAGACTTCAGGTCCTTGATGTCGTACTTGTCCGCCAGGAGCAGAAGTGACAGTGCGGTCGCCACTGACATCTTTCTGGCCTTTCCTGTGTAGAGGTAATACAGAAAATGTTCAAAAACTTCAGGGTCCGAGTCGATGGCCAGTGTCTTCTCAGTCTTTTCCTTCATATCGCTTTGGAGCATGGCCACGAAGACCTGTGACCTGGCTGCCAAGATGGCGGTGTGAGCTCTGAACTTTCTGAAACCGACATTTATAGTAAGGTCTGAGAACATTCCATCGAGAAACAATTTTCCCATGTCGGTGGCCATCGAGTTCATCTTGGGCTGATTAGCTGTCATAGTACGACTAAGCTGCCTTCTGGCCATCAAGGATTTCTAAAAAGCTTTCTGAAAAGAAGTTTTGAATACATGAGTGACAGGTATTTAACTAAAACATTTGGAAATAAAGATACATGTGAAATGCAGTAAGAGTCTAACTGAAAACAAGGCAAAATAAAGTTAAATGAGTTTTCAAGTCTAAAATAGTTTGAACTAATACTTTTAAATAACAAAAGAATTATAAGTTAATTGATAAACAAGCTTGAATGTTTTTGAGTCATAACGTCCGGTTGTCAGCAGAAATAGCCGCCAAATGCCTACACAAAACACTTGCAGAGGTTACCTTATTTCACAAGATAAATTGTTTGATACACAACTTTCAAATTATATTACCATAGTAGTTTGGAAAATGGGCCCCTTAAAGCTCCACACTAGAAAACTTGTAAAACCCATGGACAAAAAATAGAATGGACTGCGCATTGCTCTGTCAAGTAGCTTCTAAAAGCGTACCAATCATGAAAATCGCCAAGAGGAGAAAGGTTGCAACATATGGCAACTTATCGCTATTGTTTCGTTAAAACTATGCCAATTGTCGCCAGACCTGAAAACCAGATACGAGTAGGCTGGCAAACCTGAATGGTGACTATCACATATGTTCCCAAGTCACGTGGGTTTATAGCATCCAGCTGCATGGCGTGTTTTTAATGTTTTTGCAGACGATTTTTTCCCTATATTTCTTATTTTTCTCTTCTAGCTTTAATCATAATTGTTTGATTAAATTCGTCCAATGTTAGATTATTCTTAATCATGTTATTTTTTTTAATCGTACAAGATGCCAAATTCTTGTGTAGTTGTTAATTGCACAGAGTGGCGTAAAAAAGGATTTGTCGCACTTCACAGGTAAATTTATTTAGTTCTGCATACTTTAAGTAATTGTGTTTTTTTATAAACTATACTTTTTATAGAGGGAATTTATTATAAAAGAGCTCTTTTATGCTGAAGAATCATCTTCATGATTAAGTGAACGCTGTAAAAATTCTAAATTATCTTCAATTCAATTTTTCAAGTAACCTTAAATCGAATTACAAAAGCAAAGAAATAATCTATAAAAATAATCTAAATATCTATAAAGATCTTAAAAAACTTATATATCATAAAGAAAAAACTTAAAGCATTTCGAACATATATTGGGCAAGCAGATCTACGGCAAAATAACTATACAAAGAGAATTCGTCGTCCAAACAACTGCGATAAGTTGCCAAAAATAGCAACTTTATTCGCCGAAAAAGCAATTCATTTTTGTTCCTTTCCCAAGTTCTTTTTTATACCACTAGATTGTCGGCCTCATATGTTCAAGTCGTTGTGAAAAAACTCGCCAACTGGTCGTGATCACGTGCTGGGGTAAATCTTACCCCAGCACGTGACCCATGAGGGGATCGCCTTAGGTTTGCCAATGCGCAGTCCATTCTATTATATGTCTCTGGTAAAACCTCAGACTTGTGCTGTTTATAGCGTAACCAGTTCAAATCAGGGATTAACTTTTCAAGTATAAAATCATATTAACTTTCAAACTTTATATTTTCGTTTCATTTTTTTTTTTTTTTTGAAAAAAAAAACTAAACATATAAAACGCAGATTCGCAAAATTTTTATAGTCAAAGCCAGATAGTTGAATAATAGACTAAACTAATGCGAAATGCAGTACGTCTAGTCACCCTATTTCTTCTCCATTAACACTGTTACTGAGTTAGTTTTTCCTTGATGCGTAACATATCATAGGGAAAACATTATGGAATCCCAGGTAGCACAACAATGTTGGCCGACATCGGCCAACATTGCGAAAGTCGAGGAATGTTGAACGTTGTAATCGCGACATCTGTCGACATTCACAGGCATTGGGAATTTTTTAAAATTAGTATGACTTTAAATTCATTTTATTTTGATGTTGGAAGAATGAAACAATAATGTTAATAATAATGCAGATAAGCTTTAGTCATTATTTAAAAAAATAATAATTTTTGAAAATATTCGAATATTGTGGGGACATCTGGCGACATTGTGAATACAACGTCGATGAAACAACATTGATCGATGTTTACTAGGTACTCGATTCACGTGAGTGTTAAGCCTACTAAGAAAACGCGGAAATAGAACTTCTTCGAGTGCTTTAGGGATGTGAGGTTTTTTAAAAACGGGTTTTAGGTTTATCGGTGGCGCTGAGATCAACATAAAAACGTTAGCTTTATGGTTTGTTTACATCAGGGAGGAAAGTACGATCAAGGTTGTATTCTTTTAAGTTTTCGATTATTTTAGTCGTTTAAATCTATAGTAATACGCCAGCTTTAATGAAAAAAAAATCAAAAACTATTTGTATAATGAGTTGTAATAGAAAGTCGAGAAACAAACAGTATCATTGTTTTGTTCCTGGCTACAGATCGAACAGTAAGAAACTTTCGTTGTTTTCTGTGCCAAAAAATGCAGAAGTTCTTGAAACTTGAAAGAAGGCAATCTTGTGAAGTGCACTTTGAAAGGATTTTATTGAGAGCTATTATAAATGCAGAATTAACAATGAAGTTTTAATGCTTAGAGGTAAGACTGTTATAAACAGAGTCAATTCCAACCAAATTCCCTGACTTCCCCATTATTTATCAAAGAAAGTTCCTGTAAAACGTGAAACATAAAATTCGGTAGAAGGAGGAGAAAAATCTTGAAGATTAGTGAACCAGAAATTTATTTTAACACTTAGAACATCACAGAAGAAAATAATATCGAGGACATTTACAACATAGCTTTGCCTTCAAAATGTGGATCAAAGTAACGAGAAAAATCCAACTGTCATAAGTTTCTGTTCATGGAGAGAGGCAAATCTGTGTTCTTTGCCCAGCAAACAAATTGATGTTGAGAAGCTTCGGGATACATATACCTGCACTGGATACGTGAAGAACATTTCTATTTTTACAAAACCGGTAGAAGCCAAGACATTAGAAGGCCTTATCAAAAAACTCGACAAGTGTATGTGAAGGAGTTGGAACTGTAATTGAATTTAGATCCGATATTCAGATGGAAACATTAAAATTGATGGAGAGGTCCTTCGCTTAAAAAAGTGCAAAGGGACAGTAGAAAGTGAAGGGAAGTTTTGCTACTTCTGTAGACTTTTATTTCGTATTTGTATGACTGGGAAATCCATGCTCTTAATGAAGGTGTTTTATTATCAACAGTTTCATCACTTGTCTAGTATTTGACCAAAAGTTTAAATTTCAAATATCTTATGACTTCATGTATAAGCCAAGATAAAATTGAAAGTTTATTTGCAGTGATTCGTCAATGTAAAGACTGCAACGATTATCTCGCCATCTTTTGAGTTTTTGACAATTGTAGAATGTCTAAGTTTTTACAATTTAGCACGGCCACCTAAAGTATACAATGTAGAAACCGATATCATTAATTCTTTATTAACAGAACAGGATAATCAAACTGTAAGTAGCAACACTTTCGGCACTGTCTGTGACGTAAGCACGTAAAGTGTCATTTTCGCAACGATTTATGAATGAATATGATGTAAAAAAGTGAATTTTTTTGCACGTTGTTATAAAAAGATAGTTAAGATAATGCTGGATTTAAAATAAATTTCTTTTTTTTTTAATATGTATATTTCATAATTGTGTAAGATGTTTTAGTGAATTATCTGTCATAAAATTAATGATGGACTATTTGATCAATTTTATTCTTGGTAAAGTGTAAATATCAAATCCCCCATATTGTATTCAGTGCTATAGTAAATAGAGACATGAATATGTACTTGAATAAATATAGAACAGTCTAATTAGTTATTAATTTTATGATTTGTTTTTTGTGAAACATTTCGTACAGAAGCATTAGCAATATTTCTAAAGCTTCTGTACGAATTAATAATTGTTTTTTTTAATATATTAAAGTAGAAAATACATAACTATCTAAAACATGAAATTTAATAAAATTACATGTAAAAAATAGTTTAATTGAAGTTTGTGCATAAGATTTACAGATTTTGTCAAGAATTTAACAATTTCTCTACACTTTAATTATATGAAATAAAACCTATACCCAATGGAGGTTCGTAAACATATTTTTATTCAACTCTACCTACAGTATTTTTTCGCCTTTTAATGGTATCGACTATCCCTATATAAACACATCCAGAGATGTTGTGTAGTTAACTTTAAACAATCTGGAAAAAAAATATGTGCTATGTATCAGATATTTAATATATGAATAATAATACGTAAAATTTGTTTTAATTTGACTCTGAAGCAGTACAGAAAAAATAAGAGCTATGTCGTAATGTAGTGTTTTATATAGCTGTCTGAATTACTAGTTTTTAAAATTACAATAGTACTAATAATACAATATTTCTTGATTAATTTTGATTTATTTAACCTATTGTTAATTGTTTTACAACGCCGCATATTGACATTGGCTGACATAAAAATGACACCCTTGCGAATATTGTACAACATCGGTTTACGACATTGATCAACACTAGTCGTACCACATTCATGGGCGTTCTTTCCGTGTCGTTCGTCTAGCGCTTTTTCACTAAGCGATTTTCCACCGATAAAAACGATATTTTTTTTTCTCTCATTTCGTGTTCATCTGTTGCCGAGCGCGGACGTTTTTCTGTGACCTTGTCCTGCGCATTGAAACGATTTTTGTATGTGTTTGGCCGTTTATAATTAAAAATAGAACATAATAGAATTATTATGAATACCCCATTTATTATTAATGATTTTATTTTTAAAAAAAATATTTTTTAAGTTATGGATTGAATATATTTTAGAAAAATGTTCTGTAGTTAGATAGAACGAGTTATTTAAAAAATAAATTAATAGTTTAAATATTTTGGATGAATCCTAAGCAAATATTATTGGAGTATATTTTTTTAATGGGATTGAAAGGGTTAAAACAACTTAATTTTTGTTCTAAAAATCTAAAATTTGTGAAATAGGCTCATTATGTATCCAGAATGAACTGGTGAAAAATCTTAATTTTTTAACTAAAATTTAAGGAAATTTTTTTTGGAACTATAACTTTTAAATACATTTTAACAATACTTTTCGAAACTTTATTTGTTAAAAATAGTTAAATTTTTAATCACGTAAAAATGCAAGCATGAAGAATTTAGGGGGGAACCAATTTGTTTAATAAAATTGTTTCATGTGAAATTTTCTTTTTACTATAGTAAAAAATTACTATATAAAAAATGTACTTTTCTGAAAAATCTTTCCATCGGAATAACTTTTAAACAAGTTAGGTACAGGTTTTGCAATATGTAAAATGTCTGATAAAACACTGTCATGATTTAATAGATTAGGTAGTTAGGACTTCCAAAAGAGGTATATATGTATAAAACCTTTGTACACCTCCTCGAATTCCTGCACAATACTCAACAGGTTCTACTTTTAAGAAATTTGGATTATGCAAAATAAAAGATTTTCTCTTATGAGCAGTAGAAAGAATGCCATCAGATAATGTTGACTCGATACAAGTTTTGGATTTTTTGCAATTTAAAATGATTTCATTTATATCTAAGTCATTTTTACTGTCTATCAAGGACTTTAAGTTATCCAATTTAATGCTGGAATTTATATGCAGTAAATAAGATATGTCACTTAAAACTTCTGAAATTGCAATCTGCGACATCTTTAACTTTACTTCCATCTTAAGAGCCAATCTAGATAGAAAAACATTGTAGTCAACATCTTCGTTTTGATCTTCAGCTATACTGGGTGAAGAAGTCAACCCTTCAACCTCTGCATTAGAAGGCGCGTTTGAATTTTCCAGTGACTGCAAGTTTGCAAACTTGTAATGGTCTTTTAAAACCCATTCTTGCCAATTGTCATGGTGTCGATGCATATGTGAACAGAACGACTTTTTATTATGATAACTTTGGTTACAGTTTGTAATGGGACAATTAGCAATTCCCAAAACTGATAGGTCATATAAGATGTGCTTGATAAATTCAGCTTTATTATAATCTACATGTGTACCACAAGGGCAAATAACGAATTTAAAGCCATTTATACTCGAATTTTCACTATGAGATCTGTATAAGTGATTTTTTAGGGCAGTTCCTGCTTTAAAAGTTTTCGCACATCCATTGTTAGGGCACGGAAATTTGTTTTTTACATGACCGTGGACTAAGGTCAAATGATTGACATATCTTGTTGCAAGGCGTAAAGATTTCGGACAGTATGGACAATTAAACCGTCTTAAATCTTTTGATGAATCCATTAAGAAATTTTAGGCCACCAGAACCTAAAAAGTTATTCATCATTAATTTTTAAAAAAGTATATATTTTTAAATATTGATAACATATTCTATTGAACAAAATAATAATTGTTATTCAGAAGCAGTTACCAATGAAGCAAGATAGTCGTGCGATGTATTACTAGTAGGTATCTGACAATAACATTGGACTAACCCTTTAGTTTTAAAAAAACAGCGGAAAATCAAAACCATTTATTACAAAAACTATATAGCACTCTCGTTTACAAGACATTGATGTTGCCTTCTGAGTAGTAAGAATTATTTCGATGATTTGAGAGTGTAAAATATTTATTTTTATCCTAAAAACTAGATGGTTAGTTAAATAAATTATATTTAAAGAAAGTATACCAACTTTTTTAATTCTAAATTACTTTAGTTTTTTTAAACAGAATTTTTGGTTAAATTAACATACTAAAGCTGCATAAGAAACACAATAGTTATCAGTCTTATTAAAAATAGTTTAACTGCCATTCATCTACTTTAAAAAAAAAATTAACAAATAACAGACAAATTTTTAATCTACAATGGAGGAAGCGGTTGTGGTATGGGTTTTGATAATTAAAATGCAAAAAATATATATAACATAAAAACGCAGACTTCTATAATTTCTTAATAATTTTCTTTAGATACATATTGCAGAGTGTTGTGTTAATTTCTTTTTCTCATGAAGGCTGCGGTTCCGCAGAGTGGCCGTTGGCAAACCTACAGCAGCTTTCTACCACGCTTGGCGACTTTTTTCGAGTTCCGCAGAGCGGCCGTTGGTTTTTCCCTTTCAGGATATAAGAGAGGGAGAATCATGCTCGCCTATTTTCCCTAAGAGGCGAAAAGAGTGAAGATTTTTCCTTTTCTTAGTTGTTGAATGTTGTCGAGTGGGGATGGGGAGGGGTAGATGATTAGGTCGGAGGGTAGATACTGTGTATTATGTAATACATAAGGTAAAAATTTGGATACGTAGTGTCTCTGTGGTTGGGGTGTCTTCCTTTATTTTTTGTAATCACTTTTATAGCAAACTGCGTTTTTTTACACGTTTCGGAGGGTGCGGTGCTGATTGTAAAAAACGGATTTTCCATCCTTTGTCATGGGTAGGCTGTCGTAGAACTTTTTTGGTTTTAAAGGTATTGCTGAAAAACAAAAAACGTTACGAACTTCACATTTGGTACAGGAGTTCCCAGTACCTGTCGGACGTAGAAATAAGGTTTCGAGAAAATTGCGCAGGTTGTAACTTTTTTTTTGGTTTTAACAGCATTGCTGAAAAACGAAAAGAGATACGGCCTTTAAATTTGGCACACTATTGCCTGTTCCAGTTGGACGTCAAAATAAGGTTTTCGAGCAATTGGTAGATGTTTTTTAGAATTTTTTTGGTTTTAAAGTTTTAAAGGTACGAACTGAAAACAGATAAAGCATTCAAACTTGGTATACGTACTCGAAACAAGGTTTACGAGAAAATTACGCATGCGCAAGTGGTAGTTGCTTTTCAAAACTTTTTTGGTTTTATTTAAAGGCAAAGGCATTGCGAAAAAACAAAAAGATGTATTACCCTTGGTACACTAGTTCCCAGTACTTGTAGGACGCCATAAGAAGGTTTTCGAGAAATTGCGCAAGTGTAACTATATAATTTTTTCCGGTTTTAAACTTAGTGACATTACCTTACAACGTGTATACATGTGTTAACGAACGGGTAATACGTGTACCAAAATTGAAGGCCGTATATCTTTTTGTTTTTCAGCCTTGCCTGTAGCATTTGTTGTTTGGGCAATAAAAGTGGGTGACAGACAGACGGACTGAACGATTAGTGGAAGAAGTGGGGTGACACCTGTAATGTGGGTGCATGTACTTCACCCCTCCCTTAAAAATTGTTATTTAATCATTTTGTTCGGATAAGAGTCATATTACACTATTTTAGTGTATATTCTGCATCCTGGTTTTACTTGGATCCATAAGATAAAAATAAATATGAAGTATTTATAACATAACTTCATTATGTATTTAGTGCCAGTTTAGAAGAGATTTAGAGCTGTTGCACAATTAACTGGAATTTATAGCATGTTTAAATAAGACTAGCAAGCAACGAAGCAATTAAAAAGAAATAGGTATAAAAAAAGTTTTAAGTGCAAAAGGAGCTAGAAAACAAAAAAGTAGGGGGATGGACTTAAGTGGTATGAAAAGTAAGAAGACGGTTGGTCATTTTCGCAAAAAGTGGGGCCACGATTCACCCCGCATCTACCCACACTTCTAGCACTGCTTTTTAAGTTTAAAGTAATTTAAAAAAAAACTTTATAAGGTATATAATTACAAAAAAGGTGTGTATTGATTTACTGAACGGCAATTGAAAGTCGCGTAGTGTTACAGATCTCTAGTTTTACAATGCTTAAAAAAAAATTATTTTTTTTTTAGCTGTAATGAAATAAAAAAAAACCGTCAAACTGCCCTTAACTGGACTTAGTTTTATCGGATCTCCGCTTTAACCGACCGAAAGTATTGTCCTAAAATTATTGGTGCTAAAATTAGTTTTAAAAAAACACTAGTTTCGTTATCGATCCCCATCGATGTGATGCTGATACATATGTGCAGGGCCGGATTTAAAGATTTGCCGCTTGAAAGCTACGATTGATTTGCCGCCCCTGCAGGTGTGCCTACAGGGGGGGGGGGGGGGGGTCAACGACGCAAACTGCGGCGTTGAAATTTTAAGGGGGGGGAGGTGATTTTTTAAAATAAAAAGTAGTATTCAGGCGAATTTTTTTTTGGGTTAAATCACAAAAGTAGGCGAAAAAAACCAAAAGTGGCCAGTTATATTATATTTTTAACTTAAAATATAAGAATGGTTAACCACAATCCTCTTAATAAAACTAAAAGGAGAGAGGTTATAAATAATGTTCTAAGCGTCTACCAAACGCATATTTCCCATATATCCTATCACTCTTATAAAGTTTAAACAATTACGACCAGTAGGCTCATAAATCTCACGCAGTTTATAAAACATTTCGATGAATTGATGACGTCGTATATTTGTTTCCACTGATAACCTTGAGATATTCCCGCCATATTCGACAGGAAGCGAAAATAAGAAATTAAGATTTTTGTTGTAGATTTATAGAAACAGAACGGAGGAAGAGAATACTATAAAATTAACTGTTAAAGATTTCCCCTCTTCTTTACAAAATCGGTTCAAATTTGGCTTTAGACATCGTATTATTGATTTTATTGCACAATTTTTGCAGTAAAAATGGATGCAGATTGCTTTTTTGCATATTCGAATCGAACGCACTTTATTTTTGATTTAATATATTACGGCATCAAACGTTTAATGCTCAAACTACGTTAATAAACCAAAATGGGTGCACTAATTAATTGAATTATATGTCTTAATTGGGCATTATTTATAAAAACGTACTGACTTCAAGCTATTTAGAGAAAACAATTCAACAATCGCTAAAATTTAAAAATCATTATTATAAGGAATAAAAAAATCATAGTAGAAAGCAGAAGTTAACCATTCAATTAAAAATTGTTTTCTTTTGTTTTCACGACATAATTGCAAACACTTATTAAATTTTTTCACATCGGCAATTCGGATCTTTACGATGTTGCAAGTTTGTTCAAAAGTATTAATCAGCTTGGGAACTTTGAAATAAACTAAACCCCTCGGCGCAACAGTCCGTTAGTGGGCCAAGGCCTGCTGTGCCCATTTCAGTTTAAGTGACCAAGGGTTCTGGGTGCTGGGCATATGTCCCGGTTAGGTGGTCAACCTCACGCGGAACCCCCAGTGTTTAGTTACCAAGCATGCTTGGTCCTCATTTTATCGACCCTCTTAAGGGATGAAAGAATGAGTCAACCTCTTGGCGACGTCATGCCCTAACGATTTAAAAATGGCGCAATTTGTTGGCCTTTGTTTAGTTTAGTTTGAATTATCGTCGCACTACAGCTACACGAGGGCTCTTGGCGATGGGCGTCGTATTTAGAACCACAGTCAAGTGACGAGCCGACACCTGAGTAGGCACCCAACGCAACCGTTAAGGGCGACATCGTACGCAGCGTTAGGACTTTGAAGGATATTTAACGTGCACTCCCTCCACACTGGGTATTATTCATCGGATATTTTTGGCTGCACGGGCCGTTTATAGGTCTGCAGTTATTTTGGCGATGCCCAGACCCGAACCTGGGACCTTCCGCATGCTAGGCGAATGCCTAACCGACTGGGCTCCCCATAGTCGCCTTTTTTTTGTAATACGCATATATAATTTTCAGAGGCGAAGCGTGCCTTGGCGGGGCCCCGTATAAAAATTTGTTTGGGGGCCCTTAGGAAGGGTAAAGTTTTCCACAAAAGAAAAAAATGCATAAAATTAAAAGAAATATTTATTCATCATAGTTAACTGTCACTTTTTCCAAAAATTTTACAAGCAATTCAAATTAACTATATACCCTCCTTGCCTTTTTTTCGGCAAACTGATTTTCTAATTCATTTATAGCTGATGATGACTTTAGTTTTTCTGTTTCTGCCTCTATGAACAATATAGTGACAGATCTGATAGGCGTTTCTGTCCCATCGAAATTCTTAGGTAATTTTTTATCAGTTTTAATTTTGAAAAACTTCTTTCAGCAGTTGTGGTTGTGTAACAGGAAGGGTCAAGAATAAAAAGCATGCTGTTATTACCTCGGGAAAACCGGATGCAAGACTATTGAATTTTATCAGCAATAATTCAATCAGTTCCTTAATGGAATCAGGCATGAAAGTTTTCCGCCTTTCGGCGGAAATCCGCCTTTTTTAATCTCATTTTGGCTGATCCTGAGATCGATGCAAAACCGTTGAGAAATTGTGACCCATATATATGGGGGGGGGGGGGGGTCTAAGATCAAACAAGGCGAGACAAAACAACACACTACGAGACGTCAATGTTTGGTTGACCGATCCGTCTTGAACTATAAAAATAACGGAATCTATATCTATTGCCATTTCGCCGCAAATAATCGAGCAAAAATTACGAGGCATCGAGGTCTGGTTTGGTTCACTGATCCTTGAACTATAAAAATAAGACTACGATTTTACCTCAAAATAAGCACAAATTACGAGGTTTTGAAAATTGATTGGTAGGTCTGTTTGAACTTAAAACTATAAAAATAAAGAGTCACTACTAGTGCGATTTCGCTGCGAACTAGTAAATATTATGATTCGTATAAGTTTTTTTGGTTCAATGATCCGTCTTGAACCAAAACTATATTGTAAAAATAACTAGACGTAACTGCAATTATGCTAAGAATTGGAAAATATTTCAAATGCGATCATCGTAACACGTCTCTGAATAAACTCAGTTACGATCTCATTTAATTTGAGTTCGAAATATTATTATTTTTTCTTATAAAAAAACATCGGCTTCCATCGGTATACCGATATTTTTAAAAGCCGATAAACCGATTTCTCACTAAGTTAACTTCGGAGTCCGATGGCTAATTTTTTGAACAAGTGGTGCATTTTTGAAACCAGGGTCCGATTAAAGCGGTATTGCATCACAATTTGCGATGCAAATTCACTGAAACAGCGATACAAATAGTCCACCGATTCGCTAGAATTGCGATGCATTTTTTATAGCGATTGTTAATTTTTTCTTTGCGCCGTAATTAGGTGAAACTAAACTTAAATTTTAATAAACAATAAGTTCAAATAACAGATTCTTATAATGAAGATACAAATTTTAATTAAAATGTGAAGATGAATTAAGATTAGATTATACTAAGTTTTCTTTAAATCTCGACCAGCCATTGCAATCTCCCATTAGAAGAGGAGTCAGATAAAGCTTCCGGATTTACTTATTTTGCTGCCTAGTAATTTTCACCTACCGATGGCGTCACATTGCGTCCGAATGATTGACAGTTCTCTGGCTCTGTTTGATCGGAAGAGTGTCTCGTTACTTTTGTAGCTCCAGTTTAGGCCAAGTCGAGCAACCAGAATATTTTCTTCTGATCAAGTGTCTGACTCAGTGTCCGTGAGTCGTGATCACAGGAACGGCTCTAATTAAAAAATACTTTTTGTTCACGTTTGAACTTTTTTCTACTTCGGCCTATACTGTGGTTTCTGATTTTAGGCAATTTTTATTTTTAAAAGAAAAGGAGTGTCCACTTATAGAAACTTTATATATTCAGGTTGTTAGTGAATTTCGAGTCCTTGAATTTTTTTTAACTTTGTATGAACCATGTTAATAAGGATATGTATTGAAAGACCAAAAGTTGGGGATTTCAATCCCAAAGAGGTAGTCAATAATTTATTTGAAAGTTTTGAATTTTTTTTATATAAATAGAACCATGCTTGCAACGTAATGGGATGATCTAAACTCTTAAATGGTAATTGTGTTATGATTTTACATTTATCTAGTAAGAGTAATTCATTAGTTATCAGGTTTTTTTATTAAATATGATTTAATATGGCATCCATATACAGTTTTAAAGTAAAACTAAATTACATTATTTAAGCATTATTTTATATGTGTGTATTTTATAGGAACTAATATGACTAAATTTCTAATTGGTTTTACGTCGTTACGCCGATAGTGCAAAAAAATTGAATTCAGTGTTCAGCCTTTTTGATTAGTTTGCACTTTCATGCCTGTGGAATGAATTTTTTTAATTTCAGATTTAGGCATGTTTTTAGAGCCTTTAATTGGTCATAAAGATTAACTGAGATGTCTTTACTGTATTATTTAGCCGACAGTTTTCCGGAAGCGTTTAATATCTCTTCGTTTGAAGAAGACAGGAGTTTTTCCGGTTGTAAATATTTCGAACATACTCAGGTCGCAACGGCTCTGAAATCTTTGTTTAGTTTGAGAAATTAATATATCTAAACAGCAATAGTATACATTGACTCTTTGAAATAGGATTCTGGGTCTGAAATTCTCTTATCTTGTGATAAGTCATAAAAAAAACGCTTCGTTATCTTTTGCCTTTTGTTCTTAAAAACAGTTTTTACCCTCCACTCTTTTGCTAAATCTTTGGACTCATTTAGCAAGCTATTGAATGAATTTTGATTCCATAATTCGCACAGTCTATTCAAAAGATTACTTAATAATACCTGCCAACATTCCTCTAAGCTCTGTCCGTAGTCCCTTCAGCGGGGGCAGGCGATTGTTTAGTAATCACTCAAAAATAATTGATTACAGGTTATTTTTCTTTTAAATCGGCCGATTCACGATGGAAGAAAAATCAAGCGCCAAAGTTGGTCATTTAGTGGGAAATTTGTTTGAAACACGTAAAAAAATATGATTTCACTGCGAACCTTTAAAACTTATATTGCATTAAAAAAATTATTGTTTTGTTAATTCGTGGTTTACGAGCACTTCAGTTCTATTTTAAGTTAAACAGCAACCTCCATATTTTGTGTATGGCAAACGTTAAATAAATTGTCTTTTGTTTTTCAATTAAAAACACAATAACATTCCCTCAGCAACAACAAAAAATCCTATGTAGTGACGAAGACACAGGCCATCGTAATTTTGGAAACAACAAAGAACCTGAAATTTGGTTGACTGATCTGTCCTGAACTAAAACTAAGAAAGAAATTGAACCCTGATCCTATGCCGATTACACTGCCAACTAGTAGATATTACGAGGATTTATGATTGGTTGATCGATTTTTTTCAGAAAAAATCTTAAAAAAGAAACAAAAATCTGCTACGATTACGTCTCAAACTAACAAATATTACTAGGTGCTGAGGCTGATGGTTGACAAATCTGATCATAGCTAGAACTATAAAAGGAACACCAACTTACTGCGAATCCGATTCTATAACAAACATTACATATGCGCTGATGCTGGTTGACAACGGTCATATATCTATCACGATACATTGTATGCACTATGCACTTAAAATAAGAAAAGATTCTTAGACATTTGACAGACATCAATAATTTGAATAAACGCTTTGCAACCACCAAACGATAATGCAAAAAAGTTATGGATAAATTTACCAAGTTATTTTTTAACGGTTCTTAAAACTCGTTTTAGCTTCCACACTACCTTTATTACGTAAAAAGTGGAAGATATTACAATTCGTAAGTCCGTCCGTCACCCACTTTCATAGTCCAAACTACAAATGCTGCAGGCAAGTGTGATACGTCAACTTCCTTAAGTAAAACCGACACAGACAGAAGTTTTACTGAAACAGAGAGTGAAGGTACACCCAGGGGCCAGGGCGAAGGCAGGAATCGAAGTCGCACACGGTTAAGTGTGCAGACTGTTAACGTAATGGGCTGAGATCAGGCATGAGTGTGCAGAAACATCAAAAAAGAGGAAACCTTAAATTTGTTAAAATACATGCATACGACAAATTAAATTATTAAATAAAGATATTAAAATTTATTATTGAACGATTGATATTTTAATAAAATAATAAAGGCTATTAAGTTTATATGAATTGAATAACAAACATTTTAAAGAGTTTAACATTTTAATGCAGAAATTGTTTTTACTTTACCAACAAGCAGAGTATTAAACAGATCTTTATCAATTATCAGTAAACCCCTATCCACTAATTATCAATTTAAACAGAAAAATAAGTAAAATCGAAAATTTTTAAAAATTAATGATTCACAAAATACCTCAAAGATTGGTAAATCACGAATTTCAGGTAGTCTGGAAAATTCCAAATTCTCAGAAATCGTTCAATTGTTATATTTCTGAAATCGGCAAATTGCGAATACCGTAAAAGTCATCAAATCATGCACTTCGACCTTGAAACCAAATCATGAACTTCGACCTTGAAAATCCATAAAATCCAAAACTAAACATCAGTAAAACAAAGAATTTTCGTAAATTTGCTAATACGAACCGCTAATTCAGAAACCCGTAATCCGGACACTATAATTTCGGCGATTTCCCGTTTTTTTTTTTTTAAACTTAAACTTGTCTAACAACAAAAACCCCAGTATAGGCCGAAACAGAAAAAATGCACACAAAAAAAACGTAAACAAAAAAAATCAAGCTGTTCTTGTGATAACAAGGTCACAATAATACTTGATCAAAGGAAAATATTCTGGTTGGGCCGATTGGCCTGAACTGGAGCTACAAAAGTAACGAGGCGCTCTTCCGATCACGCAAAGGCAAAAAAAAACTATCAATCATTAATTATGAGCCAATGCGACCTCATTGGTTTTCACGAAAATTACTAGGCAGCAAAATCTAAATCTGATCAGGTAGCATTATTGGATTGCATTGGCCGGTAAATATTTAAAGTAACAATCTTCAATTTTAATGAAACAACACCACTTAATATAAGATTCTCTTTTATATGAGATACTTTTAAAATGTTAAAAAATAAAAGTTTATTTAAAAATATTTAATTTAATATAATCTTTAATAATACTAACTTGAATTTAATATTTTACAGAATTAAACTTTTTGATTGATGAAAAACCTTTAAAAATCGGTGAATCAAAATTTTTTGAAAATTAATGATTCACTAAA
>JAFNEN010002275.1:0-24849 GCA_019343175.1 Oedothorax gibbosus
AAAGGGTGCGGTATTACAGTACGGGGCAGACTGAGAGATGGTTTCGGTAAACCCGATGATTCGAATAAATCAATGCTGAACGCCGAGGCTCCAACCCAGACTTCAAATCATCTTCAAAACTACAAAAAAGGTATTTGAAATTTACTGTCGAATTAATGAAACCTAGTACGGTGACCTACACCAGAGTTCGGTGAACATTACCAGAACTGTTACAGGTGAAACGAGTAACGAGTATCTCCTGAAACGAGTATCTGCCAAAGGACTTTTTGTTGAAGGATTTGCATTTTTTCGAAGAATCATTTCGAACTTTTCATTTGTTTTTTTCAAAACAGTTTTAAATGCCAAAAAAAATACAAAATATGGTAAGCAATATGCAAAATAAAATTTTATGAATATGGCAATTTTTTTTGTCCTCATTAAGGGGTAGTCTTGCCTTGTCATTCAATCATCATGATTATCATTCATAGAACCCGTTTTTACACGTTTAAGGCCCAACATAAGATACATTATTATTCATAAAAATATAATAATTTTTATTTATAAAATGATCTTTGAAAATGTCATAGGTTAAAAGAATATGGAGTTGTTATTGCTTAGAGTGAAAATTGTGCATTATATATAAATCCTGGAGTAAAGTATTATAAACATCAAAATACGTTATAAATAAACTGTTATAGGAAACACAAAAATGCTAAGCTAAAAATAAAATTTTATACACTTCCATAGGGAAGGAACAAAAATATTGCCATTCCAAGAATAAAAATACTGTCACAATAAAAAATAACTATTGTATGCAGTGGAAAATCACACTATATAGTGCAAAATGCATCAAAACATTTTAAAAATAAATACACACGCAAAAGGTATTTATTATATCGCCAACGCTCCTAAAGAAAACACAAAAATTCCCATTTGAATGACAGAAAATAGATAACATCTATATTATACTACATTGCGACGCGTCATATTTTAAAACTCCATATCGCACAGTTGAAGGAAAACTGGCGTATATGAAAAAGATGGCGTATTGAGGTAAAAATATTTAAATATTTATTATTTTCAGTCTAATACCTATAAAATTTTTCAATAAATGGGTACATAGTTAGGTACAGTTCACACTTAAGTGTTATGGTAAGTTAGTCATACTTATACGGTATCGGATGACCGTAGTGGCTATATTAAGTAAATTGAAGAACTTAGTGGAAAAACGTGGTGTGTTACATTAAAAAAAAATTGAGATTTTTGTGTCAATGAACATATTACTAACTTTTTTATCGATAACAAGTTTCCCCATTTTCATAAACATTAATATAGTATATTTTTAAGCTTTACAAGTACCGTTTTCAACGGATAAAGTGCAAGCGAAAAACTTTAATGCTCATTTTTTCGTTTCACCTTTTGTCACTTAGCACTTTCTTCCACTAATCTCTTCAATTGTATCTTTAACAATTTCACACACATTCGACAGAGCGAAAACCATACTCACTGTTTTATACATGCAATATTTTATCAAGAAGTGGCAAGTTCGATGAATTTTAACTGCAGGAAAATTTGCTACCGTTTCCACGGAAGCCATACTTGACATTGTAATATTTGGTGGGAAACTGCAGGTAAAGTACGGTTTCTGCTTCAGTTGCATATAACAGATTCAATTTACGTATTGCAACTACATCATCTGGCTCCTTAAATGCGGCGAATAATACCAGAACCATGACATGTAAAACAATACCTTAGCAGCTGTCATGTACAATACCAGAACCAGCTGCAGGAAAATTGCTACCGTTTCCCACTGAGCATTACTTGACATTGCCAATATTTGGTGGAAAACTGCAGGTAAAATACAAAGTACGGGTTTGCTTCAGTTGCATATAACAGATTCAATTTACGTATTGCAACTACGATCATCTGGCACCTTAAATGCGGCGAATATTACCAGAACCATGACATGTAAATAAATACCTTAGTACCAATAAACAAATATATGTTTACTCTTTAAATAATTTTTTGCATAATATAAGTATTACCATGGGGGCGAAAGTCTGATGTACAGATTTTGTGTTTTATACAATTTTTGGGGGGTTCTAATTCTAAAAAAAAATACATTGGTCCGTCTGTCAGACAATCTGTATATCTAAAACCAATCTACAGCTCGAACTAAAAGAGCTATACGGATTTCAAATACGGTACGCGAGTTAATAGCACCTTTCGGACGTATTAATAAGACTTTGGAGAAAATTGCGTAGGCGCAAAGGGCAGCTGCTATAGATTTTGAGTGAATTTTAAAAGTAATTCCGAAAAACGAAAAGGTGACACAAACTTCAAATTTGGTACATGAGTTTCCCAGGGCCTGTCAGAAGTCAAAATAAGTCAATATCAAATAATTTATTTTTTTTAGAAAATCGCCCATGCGCAAAGGGTATCTGCCAAAGGACTTTTTCGATTTTAAATTCCCATATAGGGTATACATTTACTTATAATTGTATTAAGGTATACATACACACTAGAAAAGGCCAAAAATAACCAAATTAGGCATTTTTTGTTATGTTTCATTAGAATTTCCAATTCTTCTTCTTTAAAAGAATGTAAAGTTTGTACTGATACTCCACTCTAATAAAAAGTTACAAAAATTTTTCTAATCTTCCAAATCATGAAAGTTAGTTTGCTTTTATAACCTTTAAACTCAATTTTCTCAAAACTTCATTTTTCTCATGCGTTACTTTGCTTAACAATGATAACTAAAGTTAAAATTAAAATTTTGTCAACGAATTGTTTATTTATTTGTGGAATAATTTGGGGGAAGGCGTGAACCTTAAAAAAGAAGATTTGGTTTTTAAATTAATTTTATATTGCATGTCAAAGTTATTTTTTTCTAAAAAATTGGATTTTTTTAATGTTGCATAATATAAAAATTATAAATAAAAAACTAAAAGAGCCACAAACTTGGTTTGAAGTTCACGCCCTTCAGAATTTATTAATAATTAATTTGCATGGTAATTGTATAGGTCTAAGTTTTTTAATTCTTGAGTAATGAGTGTTTAAAAAACATGCTAATTAATGCATAAGATGCTAATAAATTAATTAACATTTTATTTTAAAAAAAAATATTTTACACGTACCCTCATACCCTTATGAATTATATCAAATATAAAAAATTGGATTTTTTTAGTTAAAACTATTAGAAATAAAAAGTTCAAGTGTATACGTACACATTAATATCTTGATAATTGAAAGTCGTGATGTAAAACAGTCAAACCAATAGCTTTAACCCGGGAGCAGTTGCGGGCTATTGACGACATATATCAATAATGATTATTTTTTAGGACAATCTCTGCCGTAGACAAATTTAGGACATAAATTAATCGAATAATTTTCTAATCAAATCTTAAGGTTTGGCACATTTTGAAAAAAAAATCATGTACATAAGGACATTAGTTCTAAAGTAATTCTTTGGATATAAAATACCCCTTGCCCCTTTTTTCGGGTTACCAATGTAATACAATGAAAAAATACACAATTTGTTTTTCAATTCTCAGGCAAAATAATACATTTATCTAAAACACCACTTCACTTCCGCGTGCTTTCGATACATCAGTATTTTTCAAATCATTACACACCCACTCGTTACGTTAAGTGTTGAATTAACATGAGAATCAGCACTGGCATTAATTTCTGTCAGAGATCCGGACCAAACCGGAGATGGCTTCGAGAAGGAAAGAGTTCATTAGAGTTAAGAAGAAGATGGAGATGCTGTCGGGCAAATACCAACACAAAATCTGTTTTACCAAGTGAAGCCATCCATAGCTCGGAAGTAAGCCCAGATAAATGCTATCGGCGAACTATTTGGCTTTTTTCTACTGAGGCGTTTGCATAGGCTTACTATATCGACTTGGCGATTTCCGACTCTCTAATAAAAATTGTAATTACAACGCAATTTATCACCTGAGAAGGGAATTACTACATGTTGTATCAATTCAGATATCGTGCTACAGCCTAGAGCTGCGTTAACAGTCATTTTATTGATTTTTAAGGAACAAAATGAGGCGTTTTCGTATGAACTAACATTGAACGACTTGCTTTTTGGGGCTCACTACTCACTAGGGTTGCATGGCTTTCTGACTTCTTCACTTAGTTTTGCGCCAAGCATTTCCATCTTCGTCTTAACTCTATGAAAGAGTTCTGGAAGAAACTCGCAAAGTGACGGAGGTAATTTCCTGTTCCTGTTCCCACGGGACGGAGGATTCTAAAGTTCAAACGGGCTTCTTCAGGAGAGGCGTGCGTGGATGAGTTGCATCGCGGTGTTGTGAGTTTATCGGTTTGGGTTCGAAATGATGAAGAATTTTTGTGAAGCTTTAATTGGAAGTTGTGTTGAGTCTGACTTGCAAAATAAGTGTGACAAGATGTCAACAAGTTTTTTTTATTCGTACAAACACAACGAAAGAAGTAGACAGAAAATGGGAGATTTAAAACTTTTTATTAACTTCTTGGAGAGAGCCCCTCTTGAACGTGTGGTATGATTGAGAATATCTTCAAAAGATGACAATAAAAGGTCACGGAATAATATTTTCTGAAAAATCGATATTTGATATGTTAAGTATTTTAATAGTAACTTCATGCTAAAGAGTAATTTAAAGTTCCTGTTCCCAGGGATTTTACAGTTCAAACGGGCTTCTGCAGGAGAGGCGTGGGCGGATGAGTTGCACCTCGGTGTTCTGAGTTTATCGGTTCGGTTCGAACTGATGAAGTATTTATGTGATGTTTTAATTGAAATTGTGTTGAGTTTAGCTTGTAAAGTTAGTGTGACAATAAGTCAATAACATTGGTACAAGAGTAATCGTCGCGGCGGATATCTATCCCTTCGGTGCAGCAGACAGGAGCAAACTACGATAAGACGATTTCGTAGTGGCCACCTAAGAACATTGACATATAACAACAAAGAAAATGAATTCCCAAATTGTACCAAGTGTTCCAAAGGCCAAGCCACTCCGGAGCACATCCTTGAATGCTTGGTACTCGATAAAGAAGATCTTCTTGAGCGACCATTGTTGGTAATTGATTTCTTGAGAGTGTGCAATATCATAGACCTGGTCTAGCTCTGCTGGGCAACAGGGATCAGCAACAACAACAACAAAAGTCAATAAGTTTTTCTCAATTAGTATAGATTTTTTTATATAGTAAAATAAGACAAAATCTTTTTAAAAATGGACATGGACAGTAATTATGCAGATGCGACCTATGACAATTACGAAGTAGCATTTTATCTTACGATTACCATTTCTAAGTTCAAAATTCTTAAGTTCAAAAGGGCTTCTGCGAGATTGGCTTGGGGTTTCCATTTCTGTGTTGTGAGTTTATCGGCTCGATTCGAATTGATGAAGTATTTATGTGATGCTTTAATTGGAAGTTGTGTGAGTTTAATTTGTAAGGCTAGTGTGACAGGATATTAACAAGTTTTCTTAGTTTCATATGCATTTCCTTTTTACTTAAAATTTCTTAGTATGAAATGTAATGTAACGAAAGTATTGCGATGGGAGTCGAAAATCCGAAATAGAGATTTTGTGTTTTCTACACATTTTGAAGGGTGCTGAACGAAAGGTGAAGTTCAAACGAGCTTCTTCAGGAGAAGTGTGGGTGAATGAGTTGCATCTCGGTGTTCTGAGTTATTCAGACTTGCAGTATTACAGATGCAATATTTATTTCAAGCTTTAATTGAAAGTTTTGTAGAGTTTAGCTTGTAAGGTTAGTGTGACAGGATGTCAAGTTTTTCTCAATTAGTATATATTTCCTGTTATATCGTGTATTGAAAGACACTTTTGTTTTAATTTAAAAGTGACAGATGCGACCTCCAAGGTATGAAAATTACAAAGTAGCATTTTATTTTATGCTTACCCTTTCTAAGTTTAAAATTCTCGAGTTCAACGGGCTTCTTCGGGAGAGGCGTGGGTTTATGAGTTCTATCAAAGTGTGTTTGAGTTTATCAGTTTGGTTCGAACTGATGAAGTATTTATGTGATGCTTTAACTAGAATTTGTGTTGAGTTTAAGTTGTAAGGTTAGTGTGACAAGGATTTAATAAGTTTTTCTGAATTAGCATATAATTAATTTTATATAGTGAAATTTAAGACAATTTTTTTTTAAAAATTTAATGGACCATTATTGTGCAGATGCGACCTCCAAGGTATGAAAATTACGAAGTAGCATTTTATTTTACGCTTACCTATTCTAAGTTCAAAATGGGTTCTGCAAGAGAGGCGTGGGTTTTCCATCTATCTGTTCTGAGTTGATCGGTTCAGTTCGAACTGAGGAAATATTTTTTTGATGCTTTATAATTGGAAGTTGTGTTGAGTTTAGGTTGTAATGCTAGTGTGACAAGGTTTCAATACGTTTTTCTTATTTAGTAGATCTATACAATGAAAGAAAACGACATAGGATGTAGGATTTAAAACCCCTGTATTTAAAACTTAGATAGTCACCAAATATAGAATTGATACTGTGTTTGTGGTGTCTTTTTTACATGTTGAACATAAATGTTGCGTGGAAGCGGGCTAAGTGATAGATTCTGTTTAAAAACCTAATTGTTTCTATCAATAATTTTATTCCTCAGGCCGTATCTCTCAGGCCATAACTTTAAATAAATTTTGGAATAAATGTATCTCAGCTTCTTTTTGGATACCATACTCCACTCTTACGAAAGCATCCGCAAAACTCAAAGGATATGGGAGGAAAATAAAGATAAAAAATATTTCACCTTAAAAGAAAATAGCGAGATCGAAAAATCGGAAATCGCATCCACCCCCTTTCGAATCAGACTTTTGATGTCCCCCGATCTTCCGAAAACTTTAAAAAAATATTTTTTTCGTTTGATTTTATTTATTTA
Source organism: Oedothorax gibbosus (assembly GCA_019343175.1). Taxonomy (NCBI): domain Eukaryota; kingdom Metazoa; phylum Arthropoda; class Arachnida; order Araneae; family Linyphiidae; genus Oedothorax; species Oedothorax gibbosus. The sequence goes on from JAFNEN010002275.1 coordinate 6,873, forward strand.
GAGTTAGTTTGTTAGGTGATTGTTACGCGGAGTGATTGTTTTCGCTGAAAAATAAAAAAGAAAGAAAAACCCTAAAAAGAAAAGAAAGAAACCACAAGAATAAAAGAATAAAGGAAAATAAAGAATTATTTTTGCAGTGTTAAGTAGTTGTAAGCTAATGAGCGACTCTGTGGGAAGCGCTTTTAAGCATAAAATATTTAGTAATGCATTTATGAGATACATTTTTTTCCATGAAGAATGCGTATAACTAAAAAAGAGAATTTTTATGCTTAGAAGACTTCTTACGAAGCTATTTTTGGATATAATATCTTGAAATGTCACATTTTAGTGGTTTTCTATTTTTTTTATTTGTGTGTTATTTGAGGGTAGACGTTTTTTGGGCATAATTGGCTTTTCTGACTTTTAAATTACTTCCGGAACATTTTGCTAAATGTTTTAACAATTTATTTTGAACGCCATAAATGCAACTGCAAACAAAACTCATTGCTTTCTTCAAATTCAAACTATTATTTGTTCAGTAGAAAACACATTTAACCAATTATTAAAAAAGATTTATTTAAATATATCTTACCTCCTAATGTTTAAACCTTTAACTTAAAGCTTTCGTTGCGTCTAGTTTCATCGCCGCGTAAAATGTCATAATCTTATCGAATCCTTAACTATTGATGCCTTGCTACAGCATCCCCAGCGGAAGTACAGCTTGGTGACCCGGCTTAGAAGTAAGGATAAAACAAGAAATGTATCCAAGTCAAAAATCAATGCAAAAACAGGTTTGCCATGTGAAGCCGTTGATCGATTCAATATTAAGCCCTTGATGCTTGGCGAATTATTTGCCAGTAACTATGCCATCTTCACCTGTGCACTGATCTGATCAACACACACTTGCACAGCTCGAACTAAGATATGAACTCGCCAAAAGTCCATGTGCACTGTGCAGCTCTAGTCTAGTAAAAATCAATCCAACCAATGCAAAAAAAACAAGTTTTCCAACTGAAAGAAAATGATTTAGGAATTCGACTTGGCGGCCAGAGCTTCAATAGTTTTCCTCGCCAAGCCTCCCCCTGCATCCTTAGCTCCATGCCGAGGCTACTTTTATTTGTGCCACCATTAACAAGAACTGAAAGTGTTTATATGTTTTATCGTTTCAAGTTTATATGCAGTTTTGGAATATAAATGATTTTTCTACGATAAAAAATGGGTATTATTTAGCTTTAATAATCTTACTGCATTCCTGAAATCTTATCTCTGTAAACAAATGTATATACCTGAAACTCCATTATAATCGGTTGGCCAAAACTGCCTGATATATAAAGTTGCATATTATTACTTTACATGTTTTTGTTAATCCTTGTCAACCTAGAACAAATTACGACATACCTTAAAATAAGTTAAAAGGAGCATACAATGCTCATTGTGACGCTTGCGTTACACTTTTGGGGTGGAGAATGCTTAGAAAAAAAGAATAGTCTTGAAACTACAAAACAAACATTTTAATTTTACAAAAAAAACAGGTTTACAGAATAACACTGCTATTTTTTATGTATGAATAAAATGTTGTATTTTCATGTAATATTAAACTGTTTTAAGTAAAAACACTTTTTTCTGCTTTTAACCGCAAAAAGAGTTTTAGACTGAAACCTAACAAGCATTTCAACAGAATGACATCATTTTTACAATTTATACAAAACTTTGGTGATTGAAGTCTTCTTGTCTGCTTTAATATTTATATAACAATTGTTACTATAAGACAAAGGGAGATATAAATAAAGTGAAAACGTTTCTTCATCAAGACCTAGCAAACAAATGGTAGACATCGAGAACCATTCAAGCGAAGAAATGGTGACAGCCAACTGTCCACTCAGCAGCGTTAGCCGCTTTCTTTAAGTACTGGCGTAACAAAATAATCAGTATTCTTCTTAAGTGCTTTCCCTCATGCTGTTTTCTTTATCTTCTATAATGGAGTTAATACAGTCGATGGGGTGATTGTGCAAATTCAGTGCAGTTATAGTAGGGTGAAAGGGGTAGTTTGTCAACCGCTTTTTTTTTCTAACGGGTTAAGAATAGTTGCCTCAAAACGAGTCAGTTTCATCATCTGTTTAACCGAAAATTTTTTTTGGCTTCGGTTACACCAGCAGAAACTGGTTCTAGGCCGAATCTAAAGATCGTAGAAAAAGAAAAAAAAGTATTACAATAAATTTTCTTCGACCAATTACTAATTCAGGCGCAAAATAATTCGTGTTTTTGCTTTGGCATATTCTTTATCTCCGAAAAAAATAATGAGCACAATGATACCTCAACTAACTGTATGCGCAAAGTGAATATAACACGAGCGAAAATTGAACAACCCACCCCTAGACCATCTCTTCAACGCAAACTAAAACTCTGCCGTCAGCTTTGAAGTTAAAGTGAAAAAAGTATCTTTAGCCCCATACGACCTGGTAAATCAACCTAGTAATTGAACTAATCAGAGCATAGATTCACACGCTGTGACATATATATTTCGTCAAAGCGAAAGATACTAAGTCAATAAAGATGCGTCTCTTATGCGCTCCATTTTCGATCGCTGATCTTGATCATGAGCAGATTTGGGCCCGTTCGGCAACATTGAGGAAAAAAACATAAATTTGAGCCAAACGTGAGGATGTTGTCTCTTTATGAGATTCCGGAAATAGAAGATGCGAGCAACTGTTCATTCAACGCTGGAACCCTATGTCTGACTTCATGAAGTCAACACTGAGACAAGAAGTTGAAGATCAAGTTGAGTTGAGGATTGGGGGTTGAATGAATGAACATCTATGTAATATGCCCTATACTCGCATGTCACCAAAATATGGTTGAAAAAATCCCCATTAAGGTGACAATCACTTTCCGCATTTTGAGGCAATAAGGGGCCGATAGTTTATTCTAGTTTAAATAATTCTAAAGCTGTTTGCAATTTTTAAATGCACATCCTTTATCCTTAATATGTAAATAATTTAATTTTACAATAATGTTAATAGAAGATTTTGTTGAAATATGGAAATATTTATATTGCAATGTCACGTCATTTCATTTTAGGCGCGCGATGTCGTCTCATGCTGAGCACGAGCCGCATCGTAATGATTTGTAAAGATTGATCAAATTGGTCACATTCTAAAATTTTCCATCGACTTGTAGTTTGGATATCTTTTGTCTCTATCGTTGAATAAATGTTCTTCTTTTGTATGTATTCTGCAAAGTTCACTATTCACTCTGCAAACTTAAGGTATACGTACACCTTTGAAAAAGTGCAAAATGACTAAAAATTGCAATTTTTTTTTTTTTTTGATAAATATGCTCTGTTTATCCAGCTTTCTAATGGTAACAAAATCATAAAAATCCATGCAATAGTTTTTGATCTACAAATATTTTCGTGCAAGCCTTTCTGAAAAATGGTTTAGTTTCGGTTTCATGGAAGTTAGGCTTAGTGTTATTTTTTTTAGTTTCAGTTTTGAAATTAAAACGTTTTAGAAATACATTATTAATTTTTATAAATTAAAAAAATATATTATTTTGTAAATTGTCAGGTAAGTTAGTTAACTGTAATCTTAACTGTAAGTTGAGTTGTTTGTTTTAATAAACGCGAATCAACTACACGTTTTTTTCTCTCGAAAATTGATATTCCGTGTTAAAAATATGGGTTCAGCGTCTCGAAGAGGGAGTAAAAAGAAAATATCGTGGTAACCAGCATAATTCCAATGATAATGAAAGAAATGAAACGGCTGCTGAAGAAAATGTTGTTGAAACTCAAACTGAAGATGTTCCACCGGCAACAGTAACCACTGAATCCGCCTCGGAAAGAAAAAATTCGAAGCAATCAAGCTCAAGTCAAGCCCAAAGACCATGATGGGAAGAACTTTATTGTGGATATGAACTGTTTAACCAGTTTGGTCAGCAGTTTTGACTGCCACATTGTACTTCGAAAACCTTGTTTGTATACGAAGACACTGAGTCCAGGAATGGTGGGTACACCGAGTTTTTCATATTATGCTACAACTGTGAGTACCAAAGCGAGGATCCCATTCCGTCAAAAAAAAAGACCGGACTAGCACCAGATGTAAATCGAAGGATGATATATGCCATGCGACAGCTTGGATGTGGTCACCGAGAAGCATCAACCTTCATGTCCGTGATGAACCTGCCCTCCTCCACCAAACCAATCTGCCTACAATGCAGGTGCAAGGAAGATTTTGTTGGTGGTGCAACAGCTTGCTGACGAAGTGATGCGGATGGCGTCTCATCGTGTGAAGAATGTTACCCAGACTACGGAGTGTGGCGTTTTCCGTCGATGGGACCTGGCACAGAAGAGGATACAGCTCCTCAACGGCGTCATCACCACAATATCCATCAACACCGGAGAGATTTTGGATGTCGAGTCCTCTCTAAGCACTGCCACGGTTGTCAGAAAATGAACAAGGAGGTATAAAACCACAGAAAAGTTCGAAAATGGAAAGCCGCCCATGTGTGCTCAGCCAACTACACCGGATCGTCCGGCGGCATGGAGGCCTGCGGTGCGACACGCATCTTTCTACGCTCCAAAGCACTACGTGGTTTGGAGTACATAGAATTCTACGGTGATGGCGAACAGCAAGGCTTTTGTGGATGTGTGTGCCCAAGACCCGTACGACGGCAAGGAAATTGTCAAGAAAGAATGCGTTGGTCACTAACCAAAAGCGACTCGGCACTGCCCTCCGAAAATTGAGGAAAGAAGAAGCGGCTGTGAGGGGAAAGGTAACCTAACCTTGAAGAAAGTCAAAAAAATGCAAAACTACTTTGGCATGGCCTTACGAAGTAATACTTCATCCGTGAAGGTAATGTACAATGCAATTTGGAGTACATTCTATCACTTGTCCGCCACAGAAGAACATCCGCTTCATACCAAATGTCCCACTGGAAGGAGAGCTGGTGCACCTACAAAAGGCTGTTGCTGCAGGACGTGTTGATGAATACAAGCACAAGGAAGGGTTACCCCTGGAGATATTTGAAGCATATCAAGCTTTTTTACGAACGCTGACAGATGAAAAAATGCTTGCCAAGTGTTTACCGGGATGACACAGAACGCGAATGAGAGCTTCCATGGGACCTTTTGGGAAGCGATGCCCTAAAACCAAGTTTGCTGGCATCCATGTATTGAAGTTGTCAACCTACGATGCGGTAATCCACTTCAATTCTGGGAATAAAGTTTGAACTGGAATCTGAAGCGCCTGGGCATCACCCTGGACATTTCATGGTGGAAGCATTGCCAAGCGGACAAAACCAGAATATCGGAATGTGCTCGTCATTCAACTCCTGCAAGAAAACTGAGGCGCAAACATATCCGAGGGTCAAGAAGAGCAACTCTGACAAGATTTTGCAAAGAAGAAGATCCAACTTATGGTGCTGGAGATTTTCCGTCGTTCTATGTGCCCCCCATAGAGGAGGTGCCGTCTGAAAAATAGGTAAATACAACGTTTGAACAAACCCATCATTTCCCCATCCTTTATTTACGTTTGTTGGCTATTTTTATACACAAATGTAAACAATTTTTGAAGGGTCGATTCTTATTATAGGATCGACCCATACAATACCAATATGAGAACCCACTACACTACACGCACACTTAAGCCAACAAACCCTCCTTCTTTGTGCTGTTCAATAATTTTCTGTCCTTTTATTACATAAATAAGCAAATTACAATAATTTTATGTATGGACTGATGGTTAACATCAAGTTTTGTAACAATAATGCATCAACCCTTTTGAAATGAACAACTTCCTAAAAAAATATGTGCTGAAAACTTTTAGTTCATTTTCTGAAGAAAGTTTTTTTCTGCATTTTGCACTTCACTAAACAGTGATATCTCAAGCTCTATTTAAAATTTTTTAAATTGGTTTTCAACTTTGTAATCAGAAATGTATGGAGCATGTTTTGTACCTCAGACTTTTGTTTGTGTTTGTAGATAAATTTTTTAGAAGCTTTTAACTATAAAAAAGTGGGGGGAAAATTTGTTTTATTTTAGTGTTCTAGGATAAAAATTCATATAATATGTTCTATTTAAACAAAGAACTTGATTGAGGTACAAAAACATTAAAAAAGGTTTAATAAACATATTCCAAAAGAATTAGCTCTCTAAGTATAATAGAATTTGCATAATTTCAAATCAAAAATTAGGTTAATTAGCGTACTAATTGCTAATTAAGTAATTAATTAATTGAGTTTTGTAATTTTTTTTAACATAAACACTTAGTCTATGGGTACCTTATTTATGGTATAAATTTAATTTTTTTTCATAAGAAAATAAAAAAAAAGTTGTCAAGGTATACGTATACCTTAAAAGGTTATGGGCCCAGCACGCTTCTACTGCGCAGAAAGACTATAGAAAAGTTGGAAACTGACGGCCGGAAAGAAAAAAAAATGGCGTCATATGGAATGAGAATTCAACTTTTGGACGGAGACAACTATGAAACTTGGAAGATTCAGATGAAAGCTCTATTGAACAAGAAAAATTCATGGAAAATTGTAAATGGAGAAGATAAAAACCAGAATTGGTTTCAGGCGATAAGAACTCGAAAAGAGGAAGTTGGAAAATGGATTGAGTCTGACGAAAACGCCAAAGCTGATTTAATTCTAAGCATAGCGCCTTCAGAATTGAAACAAGTAAGAACTGTAAAACATTGCTTGACGTGTGGAAAAAGTTGGAAGAAACTTATCAGTCAAGAGGACCTGCTCGAAAAGCTTCTCTGCTGAAGTCCTTGATTCAACACAAGATGGCTGAATCTAGAATGGATGTCCGAGATCACTTGCGGACTTTTTTCGATTTAGTAGATAGACTGTCTGAGATGGAAATAAGCATTGATAAGGATTTAATGTCTGTGATGCTGTTATACAGTCTACCAAATAATTTCGAAAATTTCCGTTCTGCAATAGAATCTCGCGATGAACTACCAGGAGCTGAAGTACTCCGAGTGAAAATTCTTGAAGAAGCCGATGCAAGACGTTCAAGAATTAGTCAGGATAATGAAGCATTCTCCACCGGATCATTCAAAGGAAATAAGTCGCGATGGAAGAAAGAAAATGCCAATGCACAGAAAGAATCGGCGCTGCCAAATTGGAAAGGATCCGCCAAACCAGATCGAAGCTCAACAAAGCAATCACGGCATACAGATTCTTCTAAATACAATGTTATCGCTGTGAACGTTACGGACATTTTGCCTCGAATTGTGACCAACCAAGAAAACTGTTTCTCGCCAAAATGTTGGCCAAGTTGGCATGATGACGAATGAGTTGGAAGACGCTCTCTTTTCTAGTAGTGAAACGATGAAGAAATCATGGATTCTGGACTCTGGTTGCACTCGTCATATGTGTAATAACGAAAGCGATTTTGAAACTTTAAATTATAGTAAAACAACTGTAAACTTAGCTAACGACAGCACTGCAACTGTGAAAGGACGTGGAAATGCTGTCATCAGAGCTCAGGTAAATGATACGATTAGAGATGTAATTGTGTACATGTACAATGCTTTACTGGTCCCTAGTCTTCGTACTAATTTAATATCTGTTTCAAAATTGTGCGATCGTGGATATGATGTTTATATTTAATGGCAATACTGCAAATATTGTTAATTCTCAGACAAATGACAACATGGTAGCAGTTTTAACAGGATAATTTGTATTATCCGAAGGGAGATTTTAATGAAAGCCATTTCACATATAAATCAAATCATGCATCAGATTCTTTTGATGGTGGCAAAAATAAAGTGCAGACTTGCTGAAATGGCATGCACGTATGGGGCATTTAAATGTTAAAGATTTGGTTGAATGCAGTGTAAATGGAAGTGTTAATGGATTAAATTAGAAAAGTCTCCTAAAATCTCAACTGCGAAATATGTGCAATTAGTAAACTCACAACTGCTCCTTTCCCCATGAATTCGGAGAAAGAACGGGTGTTTTGGATATTGTCATGAGCGATTTATGTGGTCCTTTTAAAATTGAAAGTTTAGGTAAAGCTCGCTACTTGATCACTTTCATCGATCATAGTACTAGGTACTGTGCTGTAAGGTTCTTAAAACACAAAAGTGAAGCCTTAAGCGCATTTACAGAAGTTAAAGCTTTGTGGGAAAATCAAAAATCAGCCAAAATAAAGGTGTTTATGAGTGATAATGGAGCAGAGTATATAAATAAAGATTTCAATGATTTTCTCAGTGAAAGTGGAATTGAGCGAAGAGTCACGGCTCCACATTCTAGTAGCTCGAACGGGTGTTGCGAAAGAAAAATCGTTCTCTAGTGGAAATGGGGAGATGCCTTTTAGCTCAATCCAAATTGCCTTTAAGTTTATGGGCTGAATGTATTAATTGCTCGATATACATTCAGAACAGGTGTCCCACAAGCGCTTTAAATGGAAAAACCCCTTACGAGAAATGGAATGGGAAAGTACCTAATGTGATTATTTCAAGGGTTTTGGTTGCACAGCATATTATTTAGACAACAAGCCACATCATAAATTTTCCCCGAGATCCAAAAGAGAATATTTGTGGGTTTTAAGGAAGGCCGCAAGGCTTACCGTATTTATTTCGCAGACGAGAAACGAGTTGTTGTATCTAGAAATGTTAAGTTCTTCGAAAATACTGAAACTTATCCAGTGGGAGAGTTAAGTGAATTGTTGAGGGATTTAGAATTGGATAAAAGCAATTGTGAAAAGTTGGAACGAGCAATAATTGTCCAACCCCCAGTCATTGAACAGGCTTGTAAAACTAAACGAAGAGACATTGAGGATAAACAAATTGTAGATAGGAATGAAAACAAGGATGTCCCAAAGAATACTCTTTCTCTCCGTAATCGCGAAGTTGTTCGTTTTGCAGAAACTGAGGAATCAAATGACTTTGGTTTACATGCGGAAATACCTATGTCATTAGCTTTAAAGGGCTCAGATGGAGATAAATGGCTAAATGCTATGGCGACGGAGGTAAAAAGCATTTTAAGTAAAAATACGTTTGAGTTAGTGGATAGGCCAGTTTCAAAGAAATGTATAGGCGGTAGGTTTATCTTGACAAATAAGTATAACTCGGATGGAACACTTCTAAAGAACAAGGCTCGGTTTGTCGCCAGAGGATTTTCCCCAAATCCTTGTGAGGTTGGAAATACTTTTGCACCGTAGCAAAGGCAGGGTCCATTTGGTTGTTGTCGGCCTTGGCAGCTGATTTGAAAATAAAAATTCATCAGTTTGATGTAACTACTGCGTATCTAAACGGAAATTTGGACGAGGAAGTTTTTATGGAATGCCCGGATTATTTTGTCCAAATTCTAGAACATATTGCAAAGAATGAAAAGTCAGATAGTGCGCTGTTCTTAAAAGCATCGGAAATGCTCCGTGAGAAGGATAAGGGAGATAAAGTTCTTCTTCTTAAGAAATCCCTTTATGGCTTAAAACAAGCCGGTAGATGCTGGAATACAAAATTGGACGAGATATTAAAGAATTTTGGACTTAAACAATCGACTGCTGATCCCTGTGTTTATTATTTAAAAGACGATAAAGGGCTAACAATGATTTCAGTATACGTAGATGATATTTTATTCATGTCAGAAAATTCTAAAATGCTTGACAAGTTTAAAAGTCATTTAAATATGGAACTTGAGGTTAAGTAATCTGGAATCACTGAATAATGTTTGGGCATAAATTTTCGGCAGGAATATGGAGTTGTGACCATGAGCCAATCCAGTTATATCAACGAATTGTTAAAGCGTTTTGAGATGTCCAATGCTAAAACCGCAAATTCTCCAATGGATATCACAGTGAAATTAAAGAAAGCCGAAACTTGCGACGAGCAATTTCCCTATCGCGAATTAGTAGGCGGACTAATGTATCTTGCTACTTACACACGCCCAGACATAGCAAACACAGTAAGCATACTCAGTCAGTTTTTGTCCTGTTATGATAAATCGCATTGGACTGCAGCCAAACGCGTTTTGAGGTACTAATTAAAACTATTAATTTTGGTCTGATATATAGACATACAGATGATAATCATTGTTTGGGTATACGGATTCTGATTGGGGGAACTGCCAAGAGAGCCGCAGGTCATATACAGGATATTGCTTTATTTTGAGTGGAAGTGTGATTTCCTATGAAAGTCGTAAGCAAGCGACAGTAGCACTCTCTTCTACCGAAAGTGAATACATGGCTCTTTCTGAGGGGACTAAAGAAGCTATATATTTGAATAAGTTGTTAGGTGAACTTTGTTCTTACAGCTTAGGAAAAGTGCGCTTACTTGTTGATAATGTGGGGGCAATAAAACTTGCCGAAAATCCTGTATTTCATAAGCGTACTAAACACAAATTTACATCAGACACCATTTTGTGAGAGATGCCTTGAAAAATGAGCAAATTGAAATTTGCCATGTACCAACTGAAGAAATGGGAGCAGACGTTTTAACTAAGCCCTTAAGTCCTTCAAAGCATCTCAAGTGTTTGGAAATTATTGGTGTTGAAGACGTGAAACAAATTTGTGAAAAATGACTTGACATTGTGGGAGAGTGTTGAAATATGGAAATATTTTATATTGCAATGTCACGTCATTTCATTTTAGCGCGCGATGTCGTCTCATGCTGAGCACGAGCCGCATCGTATGATTTGTAAAGATTGATCAAATTGGTCACATTCTAAAGTTTTTCCATCGACTTGTAGTTTGGATATCATTTGTCTCTATCGTTGAATAAATGTTCTTCTTTTTTATGTATTCTGCAAAGTTCACTATTCACTCTGCAAACTTAAAAGATTTTACCTAAGTTCTTTCTTAGAATTACTGTTTTAACTTTAATATTTGAATCAGAGATTTATAAAACTATTAAACAATTTTATCACGGTCATCAAATATTTAACTTACATTTTCAATCAGTTATTTTACTTTCATTCTGCATCAAAAACCATTTAATTATTCAAAGATATTCCAAAGCCCAATCCGACTGATTTAATTATGCAAATATCCCCTTGCAATTACTGAAGGAATCTTTAATTATCCTTTGAGCATACATAGGAATGACCAAACATTAAATTATTAATTGCACATCGCTGGAGGCGATATTATCCCACGGTGGCCATAATATACGCTGTTTTGACTTTGACGAGCTTGATTGGGAAGGCCCATACCAATCACAACTGTAAAAATTATTCAGTCACGTTTACCAGCAAGTGTGCTGTATTATAAAGCCTAGAAGGTGTGCTGTAATTTTCAAAGAGATGTGTGCCTCAGACACTATCCAGTTCGAATTCCCGATTGGGAAAAAAAGAACACTGATTATGATCATTGCAGATCTCGATGAGTGTGCGTGCGCAAGCTGAGAAAATACAGCAACGGTGCTATGAATTGTGCTTACAGCAACAGCGGCAATCTAATACAGCAGAAACCGAGGTGAATGTGTGGCAAATGGCCTTTATTTTCACAGATTAAATTTTTGGTGTAATGTTTCGACAAATTAGCCCCATATGAATTAATATACAGCAGCTGCAGTATCTTCCGTAAAAGGTAAAACTTTTCTTAAACTTTCGAAGCATATTCGATAATTATCAATAAGGATTACCAAAAGTAAGATTATTTTCTAGCAATTAGCACATTACCACAATTAAGCATATCAATTTAATTTTTCACTTCATATGCTTTGTAAAAATAGCTATGCTTTGATGAATATAAAGAGATAAACACAATAAAAGTATTTTTTTAATTAAAAATACATAAACAATCACAGGTGTACGAACACTTCTGCCACTTTATTGTCTTCAAATAGCTAATTTATACTATTTTGAGTTAATAATTTATAATATATTGAGTTTTATACTCGAAAATTCTACTGCTAGTTTCATACATTATCCGATAAAGTGTTGGTAATTCAAAACTTATTTTTTTTATAATTGAAAGTTTTTTTTTGAATATTGCAGTTTATAAAAGGTGTATGTAGTAACGAAAATAGTTTATAAATATACAATGTTCAAAAGTTCTATAAGAAACAGTTTCGATGGATCCTTTACTTCGTATGAAATTGTGTTCCACACTTCAAATATTTATATTTTCAACCCTTAAATCTTTTCTTAGATCTTCGAAAACTCCACTTCGTCATCTGATTGACATACTACTGCTTTTATTGATCTCCATACTCCAATATCTAGATCGACTTGATATGCATGTGAAAGCCGTCAGACTCCAACGATCTGTCGCTAGATGTTCTATTGGGTGACACCTCCGTAGTCCCTGTCGTCATCTGTCCGCGGTTTCAAACAACGAGGTGCATTTGGCTGTGCTACAGCTTTTCTCTGTGTCCTGGTATAGACCACCGGAAACATTTAAAACAAACTGTATCATCAAAAGTCATACCGCCGGAAACGTTCAACCTGACCTAAATCAAAACACATTTGTTAATAGAAGAGCTTAGTGGAAAAGCAGATCATTGGCATTTTTGAAGAAATTGAGATTTCGTGTCATTGAGCATATTATTCCCTTCTTTAAAGTTAACAAGTTTCCCGTTTACATCAATTTTAAATCACGTTCATGTTTAACCAATTGCAAGTACTGTTTTAATGGAACTTAGGGCAAACTAAAAACTATGCTGCAAAAAGATTCAGTGACAGTCAAAATTTTTCGCACACCTTAAATTTGTAAATACAATTTTATGAATATTTCAAAAATGGTATTAGTTTGCGTTTATTCATTTAAAATTATTACAGGTTGCGTTTTGCGCCTACTCAGGTGTCGGCTCGTCACTTGAATGAGTGTGGCTCTAAATTACTAAGTGGTTCTAAATTCCCAGCAAAAAAAGTCAGCAAAAAAACTTTAAAAAAATCACAAAGATGCTGATTTTTTGCTGACGAATGAAGTTTTTTTTGCAGACGAGATTATCAATGTAGGTTTCATGCTGATAATTTGCAGTTTTTGTAAAGGTTTTTTGGAGTTTAAATCATTATATTAAATTTTGAAGAATAACTGCTGCTTATGTAAGGTTTATTGCAGCTTAGTTTTAGAAAGATCTAACTTGCATAAATCAACTGTCTATGAAGGTTTTATGCTGATATTTTGCAGTTTTCGTGAAGGTTTTTTGGAGATTAAATCATTAATTTTGAAGAATAACTGCTGCTTATGTAAAGGTTTATTGCAGCTCAGTTATATGACGCCCGTCGCCAATAGCCCTCGTGTAGCTCTAGTGCGACGATAATTCAAACTAAAGTAAACTAAAACTATAACAGTGCATATTTTTATAAATAATATAAATAATATTGGAATTGCTTCGAAACTTTCAGAAATGTTTTATCTTAATATCTATTATCCTTAGGAATTAAGGTGACGCAGCTGATGTATCTAAAAATATGGTAGATTCGTTAAGTCATAACACCACAATATCTCAATTTTCTCTCATAGAATCGACAGATATGTTTGCAAAATAACAAGCCCGTTTTTTTCACCTTTTTGGCACATTGCACGTTCTTCCATTAAGATATTGAGTTATTTATTCGGGTGAATATTATAAGTGGTCATGACTTCATTGTTCCAAACAGTTTTCGCATTATGTTTTCCCGGCATACGTAACATTTTCATCTCATTCAACCTCCGTGCTCTAACCTCCAATCCCGCTTCCAACGGCTTAGGAAAATGAAAGCCGCGCCGCACTTATGAATGCCGGCTAGAACGGACAAGAGGATTGGGCAATGATTTTGACCAGTTGGGGATTAGGAATCCTTCGATATATAGGATTACGTAATGGTTTGCTATCGATCGGAATAATTGTGGAGGAGATGGCTAATTCGGATGATCTATTGATATTTTGTTATAGTGCGATGGTTTTGTCAACGATTGGTGGGGTTAATGATTTTTAATTTAAATGGAATTATAATTTAAGTAAATTCAATAACATTGATCAATAAAGTACGATATATAACACCACAAAGCATTAAAAGTTTGTTTAAGTTATATTTTGTTTAGGTGGAATATTTATTTATCGATTATTAGTAGAACTATCGATTTTAATTTAAAAATAATCATATATTTTGTAATATGAATAACATTAATCAATAAATCACACTAATTGGAGCTAGTAGCGGAACAATTTTGTTTTAATAAAAATGGGTAACATATTTTAACCTTTTATTTTAAACTATTTTCTTGATAATTGGCTTGTTTCAGGTAACACAGATTCAATTCCTGTCTTCCTTCGTTCGGCGCTCAGATTGGAGCTCTGTTACCACATGGCACTAGTTCACTAATCGAGGCTCGAGAAATAAAGTTTAAAAAAAAAGTGGAAATTGCATCTTAACATGGTGTAGCTAAAAGCACTATTTCAACAAATAATTGGGTTGATAAAAAGCCGGGATAAAATTGAAGCGGCCTATGTAATTAACCAATTTGAACCTGCAAGTAAAATAATTTTCCTAGAGTATGTACTACTCCAAATGAACTATATTAATCGAATTACTTAATAACTTAATTACTTAATGAACTATATTAATCGAATTACTTAATAACTTAATTACTTAATGAACTACATTAATCGAACTATATTAATAGTATTATTAGTGTTTTACATTATAAAATAAAATATTTTTTTAAAGTTATTTTTTTAAAAAAACTGCTAGTGGCTGCAGATTGCTGCGCAATCTCACTCGGCTCGCAAGCTTTCATTCTTGGATTCTTCCTCTCCGCCAACTGTTCGCTATCGCTCGCCACCATAAGGGAACCACACCTTCGAGAAAAATTTTGGACTTGTAACCTCAATATTTCATCCTGTTATTGCTGCTAACACTTTAAAAGAGCTTACTTTTTTAATATACAGAGATTCACTGGTTCAATGTAAAAAATCCTCACGATTAACATGAAATTCGGTTAACACGAAATGGCTTGTAAAACTAAACGAAGGGACATTGAGGATAAACAAATTGTAGATATAGGAATGAAAACAAGGATGTCCCAAAGAATACTCTTTCTCTCCGTAATCGCGAAGTTGTTCGTTTTGCAGAAACTGAGGAATCAAATGACTTTGGTTTGCATGCGGAAATACCTATGTCATTAGCTTTAAAGGGCTCAGATGGAGATAAATGGCTAAATGCTATGGCGACGGAGGTAAAAAGCATTTTAAGTAAAAATACGTTTGAGTTAGTGGATAGGCCAGTTTCAAAGAAATGTATAGGCGGTAGGTTTATCTTGACAAATAAGTATAACTCGGATGGAACACTTCTAAAGAACAAGGCTCGGTTTGTCGCCAGAGGATTTTCCCCAAATCCTTGTGAGGTTGGAAATACTTTTGCACCGGTAGCAAAGGCAGGGTCCATTCGGTTGTTGTCGGCCTTGGCAGCTGATTTGAAAATAAAAATTCATCAGTTTGATGTAACTACCGCGTATCTAAACGGAAATTTGGACGAGGAAGTTTTTATGGAATGCCCGGATTATTTTGTCCAAATTCTAGAACATATTGCAAAGAATGAAAAGTCAGATAGTGCGCTGTTCTTAAAAGCATCGGAAATGCTCCGTGAGAAGGATAAGGGAGATAAAGTTCTTCTTCTTAAGAAATCCCTTTATGGCTTAAAACAAGCCGGTAGATGCTGGAATACAAAATTGGACGAGATATTAAAGAATTTTGGACTTAAACAATCGACTGCTGATCCCTGTGTTTATTATTTAAAAGACGATAAAGGGCTAACAATGATTTCAGTATACGTAGATGATATTTTATTCATGTCAGAAAATTCTAAAATGCTTGACAAGTTTAAAAGTCATTTAAATATGGAACTTAAGGTTAAGTATTCTGGAATCACTGAATACTGTTTGGGCATAAATTTTCGGCAGGAATATGGAGTTGTGACCATGAGCCAATCCAGTTATATCAACGAAATGTTAAAGCGTTTTGAGATGTCCAATGCTAAAACCGCAAATTCTCCAATGGATATCACAGTGAATTAAAGAAAACCGAAACTCGCGACGAGCAATTTCCCTATCGCGAATTAGTAGGCGGACTAATGTATCTTGCTACTTACACACGCCCAGACATAGCAAACACAGTAAGCATACTCAGTCAGTTTTTGTCCTGTTATGATAAATCGCATTGGACTGCAGCCAAACGCGTTTTGAGGTACCTAATTAAAACTATTAATTTTGGTCTGATATATAGACATACAGATGATAAATCATTGTTTGGGTATACGGATTCTGATTGGGGGAACTGCCAAGAGAGCCGCAGATCATATACAGGATATTGCTTCATTTTGAGTGGAAGTGTGATTTCCTATGAAAGTCGTAAGCAAGCGACAGTAGCACTCTCTTCTACCGAAAGTGAATACATGGCTCTTTCTGAGGTGACTAAAGAAGCTATATATTTAAATAAGTTGTTAGGTGAACTTTGTTCTTACAGCTTAGGAAAAGTGCGCTTACTTATTGATAATGTGGGGGCAATAAAACTTGCCGAAAATCCTGTATTTCATAAGCGTACTAAACACATTGACATCAGACACCATTTTGTGAGAGATGCCTTGAAAAATGGGCAAATTGAAATTTGCCATGTACCAACTGAAGAAATGGGAGCAGACGTTTTAACTAAGCCCTTAAGTCCTTCAAAGCATCTCAAGTGTTTGGAAATTATTGGTGTTGGAGACGTAAAACAAATTTGTGAAAAATGACTTGACATTGTGGGGAGTGTTGAAATATGGAAATATTTTATATTGCAATGTCACGTCATTTCATTTTAGCGCGCGATGTCGTCTCATGCTGAGCACGAGCCGCATCGTATGATTTGTAAAGATTGATCAAATTGGTCACATTCTAAAGTTTTTCCATCGACTTGTAGTTTGGATATCTTTTGTCTCTATCGTTGAATAAATGTTCTTCTTTTGTATGTATTCTGCAAAGTTCACTATTCACTCTGCAAACTTAAAAGATTTTACCTAAGTTCTTTCTTAGAATTACTGTTTTAACTTTAATATTTGAATCAGAGATTTATAAAACTATTAAACAATTTTATCACTTTCATCAAATATTTAACTTACATTTTCAATCAGTTATTTTACTTTCATTCTGCATCAAAAACCATTTAATTATTCAAAGATATTCCAAAGCCCAATCCGACTGATTTAATTATGCAAATATCCCCTTGCAATTACGGAAGGAATCTTTAATTATCCTTTGAGCATACATAGGAATGACCAAACATTAAATTATTAATTGCACATCGCTGGAGGCGATACTATCCCACGGTGGCCATAATATACGCTGTTTTGACGAGCTTGATTGGGAAGGCCCATACAAATCAAAACTGTAAAAATTATTCAGTCACGTTTACCAGCAAGTGTGCTGTATTATAAAGCCTAGAAGGTGTGCTGTAATTTTCAAAGAGATGTGTGCCTCAGACACTATCCAGTTCGAATTCCCGATTGGGAAAAAAAGAACACTGATTAAGATCATTGCAGGTCCCGATGAGTGCGCGCGCGCAAGCTGAGAAAATACAGCAACGGTGCTATACATTGTGTTTACAGCAACAGCGGCAATTTAATACAGCAGAAACCGAGGTGAATGTGTTGCAGATGACCTTTATTTTTATAGATTAAATTTTTGGTGTAATTTTTCGACAAATTCGCCCCATATGAATTAAAATATAGCAGCTGAAGTATCTTCCATTGAAGGTAAAACTTTTCTCAAAGTTTCGAAGCATATTCGATAATTATAAATAAGGATTACCAAAAATATGATTATTTTCTAGCAATTAGCACATTACCACAAATAAGCATATATCAATTTAATTTTTCATTTCATATGCTTTGTAAAAATAGCTATGCTTTGATGAGTATAAAGAGATAAACATAATATAAGTATTTTTTAAATTAAAAATACATAAACAATCATAGGTGTACTAACACTTTTGCCACTTTATTGTCTTCAAATAGCTAATTTATACTATATTGAGTTAATAATTTATAATATATTGAGTTTTATACTCGAAAATTCTAGTGTTAGTTTCAT
>JAFNEN010002276.1:0-17551 GCA_019343175.1 Oedothorax gibbosus
TACCTCTTTACATCTGTTGACATTCCTAAAATCTTTGTTTATTCCCGAATATATAAGTAAATATTTTGAACTTAATTTCCATAGTATATTGTTCTTGATTGTGCCGGTATAAATTAGGCAACCTCTTGCACCATCTAGTAACTGTAAATATAACTAAAAGTGGGCTGTTAGCCTTCGTGTTACTCTTGGGCAACGATAATTCAAACTAAGAAAAAAGTAGGCTTTAACACATTATTTGCAATAATATGTATTTCTTTGGGCAAAAAGGAATATATGTAGTATAAAATATACAAGGATTTTTGGATTTAAAAAAAAATTAAGTTCCAGAACATTCCAGGTGTATAAACACTTTTGACTGCCACTGGTAATCTATTTTTAAGGTTTGTGTAATATTTTATTGAAAATAATGGTTTCTTGGAAATAGTTATATTAGATTTTATTTTTACATTTTAATTTTGGAGTGATTGCCATGTATGATATCAACACTCAACATCCAAGTCTTATAAAAAATCATCGCTGATGTTGTTTAACAAATAATAGAAATCAGGAATTAAAATTTAGTCTCATAAACTTAAATCAGCGCCATCTGAAGGGTGGTCTTAAAGTGTTAGAGAATTTTAGCAAGATTATTTTTCTAAAATAATCGGTTAGGTAGCTTATTTTGCTAAAGTATTTTGTTTCTACATATTGCAAAATAGGCTACATACCAACTGTCACTAGCTTGATAGTTTTTCTTCCAGAGCTCGTTACAAGCTTTAACTTCTTAATTGTTCTAAATTTACATTTTCAAAAAATCTAGGCTAAAGTTTTTCATTTTCGTAAACAGCGTTCAAAACTACATTGGAAAAAGCTATACCATTATAGTCCACAAGACAAAATTTGAAATTCTCAGGCTAGTATTATTAATGATTATGGTAATATTTAGTTATCAGACATAGATAAGTTATGATTATAAATTATATATTTCTTCTTTATGAAGTTCATGGGAGATTTTAATTATGATCAATGGGTATAAAATTGTGTATGTTTGGCTTTCATTTAGGATAAATCATATCATTTTGTTTTGTTTCTTTTTTTAGCTACCACTAAATTAGTTTTTACGTTTGTTTTAAAGAATATATATAAAACTGTTAGTCGCTGACATGTCAACAACATTATCTAATTTAACTAGTCGCGTGGCTTGTTAAACATGGTCATGCGATGCTTGTAAAATGGAAATTATCGATATATGTATATATTTTGGTATCAAACCGAAAACGAACATTAATTTATAATTATGGTCTCGTAATTTATAGGCTCACGATATTGTTTAGTTATTAATCATATTTTTAGTTTTAAATATAAATTTTAAATGATTTTTTTAGAAAACGAAATAATTTAAATGTTAGGTATTTTCTTATTTTATAATAAAATTATCAATAAAAATATATTTTATTTCAAAATTCATAATCTACCTTATGTAATAACTGTTTTAAAAGACAAATAATTTAATAAAAGGCAAGCTATCTTCTGTAGCCTTTTTGTGTATCCATAAATATTTTCGAAACCTGTCTACAGTGTAAAGATTCTTTTTAAAATTTTTTAAAAAAAGTACGACTTGACTAGCCTTTCTATAACAGTAAGTTTGTATTCCAGTTCTGAGTATTCCATATTCGAAAAAAAAATAATACTGTTTCTACATTATCTTATACTTTATATACCAATTATTTATATATTAATTTTATATACCAATATATTTTTGTTTTTCAAATTTGCAATTAGTTTTTTAATTAAAAATTTGTTTGACGAAATTAAAAAAAAAGATTTAATTAAAAAAAGTTTGACGAAATCGAAATCGTGGTTCCTTTTTTTATAACACCCAGGCTGAAAAGATCAGAAATGCGTGATTTTGTTACGTTCTTTTTAAAGAACAGTTCCTCTCTGCTCTGTTCTTTTAAAAAGAATAGTTCTTTAACTTGTTTTTTTTACAAAAGTTGCTTTACCCGTGGAAGAATTCAGGCAAATACAAATATATCTTCATTAAAATGAACAAGGTTTTTTTGTTTTGTGTTTATATATAGAAAAGATTTACAGATTTTTTTATAACAAAAATGATTTTGCCTTAAAATATATTATAGCAAGATAGAAGGTTTACAGATTTTTTTATTTAAATATTTTGGATGATAGGTTAGGTTTCAATCATCTTCGCACATGAGGACTATTGGCAACGGCCGTCATAATTTCGAACCACATCAAGTGACGAGCCGACACCTAAATACGCACTCACAACTCAAACTAGGACGTCATTATAAATTATGACAAAACTATTTTAAATAAACATTTAACATAACAATTACTCTAATAAACATTTTCAATAAACAAACATTTCATAACAAAATTATTTTATTAGCTTAATTCTGTCAGACCTTTGGCAGTGAGTATGTACTGTACGTGTTTCATTGGGTCAGAGATAAAAGTCCAGAAACTCATCATATTTAAGAACAAGTTTATTTACCAAAAAAACAACACCAGCCATGATCAAAAGGAATAGAAAAATAAGTTATATCACAGTTACCTAAATCATATCTATTGTTACTTTAGAGTCTGATACCACACACACACCTTTTAAGACACATTCTTTTTATATCTTAAATTATAAGGTTAATATATCCAGTTAAAGTATGATCCAGAGTTAAATACACTCAGAACAAAAATGGGTTGACATATGAAACTGAACTATAGTTGGAAGTACAACAAATTCTGCTAAAGCGGAATCTCACAATTTCCCTTTTTTTTAATAAAAAACAAGATTTTTTTTTTTATTTTCGGAACTGGTTAAAACTATCACGTATCCAATGGAATTGCGCAGCAATTCACGGGGGTTGGTGAGCGATAGCGAGCAGTGGCGACACCTCCGATATGAAGGCCTGACAACAAGTTATCTCTCCGGCTGTGACGTCACGCATCGGAGGGAACCAAATCGCTCATTACCTCCACTCGCCAGACGAGTCCTTCACGGCTTCATGTGCGTGAGAGCAGAATTAATTTCTTGCCGATTCGCGCTAACCCTAACTTGCAACCTGATTTTTGTGCAATATTAATCCCGGCTTATGATCGAATCATGGTCAATACGTGCGTCGTACCAGGATGTCGAGGAAACTACGACAAAAATGAAAAAGTTACCCTCTTCAGGTTCCCCAAAGGATAAATTCCAGCTTCAAAAATGGGTATCGAGTATCGACTATTCCACGTGAAAACTTCACGCCGAGAAACATTCAAGGGTAAGCAATACCTTTATAAATCTTCATTATAATAAGTATTAACTTTTGGCATTTTAATGTGTCTGTTTAACGATCATTTTCAGATATTTTTTGGAATATAATTATTTATAATAATGCAACATTAATAATACTTCTGTGAAGGTATTGCAAATTTAATTCAAGTAAATGGTCGTAAAAATATTTTTGCAAATACTAATAATATATTAATGTATTTAATTGTAATTTACAAACTTTTACCCCTAAATAACGTAAGTAAAAGAATATAATATTGTTTTAAAAGAATATAATATTGTTTTAAAACAACTTTAAACTGAAATGCATTTAGGTGTTTTGTATGGTATTGCAAATGTATCTGATGTTTCTAATGACTGTTCTTATTTTTAAGGTCTGCCTACGCCATTTTAAGGAAGAAGATATAAAGCGGCATACAGAAGCATTTGATGAAAAGGGACAGAAGCTGTCTGTCGCTCTTCAACAGCCAAAACTTAAGGATGGAGCAGTTCCTGTTACAACTTCTAGTTCTAGTAATTTAATTTGTGAATTAAATAGGAGGGTTAAAATTTCCAAATAGTATGGTTGTAGATAGCATTTTCACT
The DNA here is from genome assembly GCA_019343175.1 of Oedothorax gibbosus. Lineage (NCBI taxonomy): Eukaryota > Metazoa > Arthropoda > Arachnida > Araneae > Linyphiidae > Oedothorax > Oedothorax gibbosus. The sequence goes on from JAFNEN010002276.1 coordinate 3,857, forward strand.
TGTTACCTTGTTATGTGTCAAAGTTATTGTCTGAAAAGTTTGAACAAGAATTTCTAAAAATTGATAAAAAACGTGAAACTGTGTATACATTAACTGATTATTTTTTAAATTGCCACGAAAAAAGTTTTGATTTTGAAGAGTGTCAAAATGGACACGGGGGTCCTTTATTACAAAAATATGTTATTATGTCCTGTATAAATACTCTTTAAAAAAATTATTGTAAAAATGTTAACAACAATTTAAATGATTGTAAATCCAAGAAGAAGAAGTTAGACACTTTGAAAAATTCCAGTCTGAAGCTTCACCGCAAAATAATAAAAATGTTAAGAAATGCAAAAAAAATTTAAACACAAAGTCAGTTTTTACTTTAAAAGCAAAATCCACCTCTTCAAAGATTCAAACTAATGCTTTAAATTTGTGTTTAAAAAAAAGAAAAAGTAAACAAAAGTAATTTATATGTTATGTATATTAAATGCTTTTCAATTGTTTTGTAAAATATTTTTATGTATTCATGTTAAATAAATATTAATTACCTTTATTTCGTATTTTATTTTTATTGCCTTATCTTTAGTACAATATTTGATGTATTATCTGTAATAGGCTTTTGAAAACAATAATAGTTACTACACTAAAATAAAAAGTATTAATTTTCATGTATACTAAATTAAAATACATTAATATATAAAGTAACTTTTATTGATATCTTTGCTATGAAAGTCTAAATTTTAATTTAACCTTTAGATACCCTTCTATGAATACACATTAAGTGTTATGAATGATTTATTATTTTTCCACCAAGAAGAGAAAAATATTTAGCTTTATCGCTAAGCATATATTATACTATGACGTTAAAATAATAAAAACGCTTAATTGTACAAAAACTTAGTTTCACGAAGTTCACGGAAAGTCTTGTTGAACTGGAAGGCGATATTGGTTCCCTCCAGTTCGTGACGTCAGATCGGAGGTGTTGGCATGGGGGGGGGGGGGGGGGGGGGGGGGGAGGAAGAATCCAAAAATGCAAGCTTGCGAGCCAGTGAGATTGCGCAGCAATATCCAAGGGCGCGAGCTTGCGGCTGAATATAACTATATTACCAAGGCTCGACATAATTTTGTCATAGATACAGACCTGGATTGCAAAATATGCATAGGCCTGTGCAAAGTTGGGTTGGAAAAGTTACATTCACCAGCGAGTCGGCCGCGTAGCGGCTTATGGGAATCCGGGGGTTGGCGAGCGATAGCGAGCAGTGGGCGGAGCCCCTAGTACTAAAAAAATACCGTGTTATGGCGTTTCTAAAAAAATTAAATTTCCTGGAAAAATTTGAATTTTCTATATTTTCTGGTTTATAATATGGTTACAAACTAGTAAGAGCTAACTATAAAAAAAACTATTTATTTACATTTTGTTATTTAGCCGTTCATGTTTGTTTGTAGTAAGTATTACGGTTTAAAAGCAGATTAAAACTAACATGCTAGACTATATTTGAATGTTAAGAAGCATACAAAACTGTGTAAAGTTTTTCTTTGCCGCTAGATGTGGAATGGCAAAAACGTTCATACTGCAAAACATGTGCCTTATATTGTATTTCTTTCTTCATTTTATTGCCCCTAAATAAGTTTTTAAGTTTGTATTAAGTTATATATTACGCTTTTATGGAACAAATTTGTATTTTTATTTATAAAGTCGCATAGCGTGGCTTGTACATGTAGTCATACGATTTGTAAAGATGAAATATCGAAATACATGTACAATATTCTTTTATTAAATTTTAAATTTGCTCTATTCCACATTTTGAGTTACCGATTGTTTGTGTCGAAGTATAAGATAAAATTTTTTGTCTGTCATATCACAAAATTCTGTGACATAATTTTCTCACAAGTTTAATTAAACAAATTTCTTATTCCATTCAGTGCCTAATTATTAATGATTGCATTTACAAAATAATCAATATATTAAATAAAGTTATCCTTACATTTATGGAAAAACTTGGGTAATGACATATAAACTATTCTCTTGTTAAATATTTCAGAATTAGAAGTTCTATACTTAATAGCAATTGCAAACAAGATACAGTTAATATTAAACATATCTAGGAAAAAAAGTACTATTAACAACCTTAAACTTTCGAGTCTTTGAATCACTATTATTTCAATATTCCCACAAATACTTTTTATCAGTATCGGTTATCGATATGTCACACATAAAGGAGCGATTTAGAGTTGGGGGATGTGCATAAATTACGTGACGCAAAATTTCGACTTTTTTGACCCCTTCTCTCCCCCTATGTCACCCTGCGTCACATTTGATTGAACCCTTCCCTCTAAAATTCCGTCATGTTGTTGCACACCCCCCCCCCTCAAGTTAAGTTTAATATTTCCCTTTGTTTCTGAAATTTGAAAAAAAATGCATATTTTTATATTTTAAAAAAAATTAATTTGGAAAGAAAAAAATGTAACATTTAGCTTGATTAAATAATTTATTCATAGGAATATACCAACATTGTATTTACATTTCCGTTGTCCAAGATATAACCTTTAAGACCGGCTATCAGATGGCGCTGATTTAAGTTTATGAGACTAAATTTTATAGTTTTATCGAAAAAATACCTTAAACAGCATCAATGCCAGCAACTCCTTAAAAACAGTCATTTTTTTTATTCAAATAACGACTGGTACAAGTCAGCTGCTTCGGTATCAATATTTTTGAAGAGCTTGAATATTCTCTTTTATACCCGCACGATCGTGATAGCTCGGTCGGAAAGGGCTAACAAGTAACAAGCCATTCGCTAATGTCTTCTAAAAAAGGGGGTCTGAGAGTAATCGGAACTGTCTAGTCTAGTTCTGGGTCTTTTGGTGTTCGTTCAATGTAGTAGTTTAATAAGTGTAATTATGCTTCCTTCTATATTTATAAAAAAAAAAATTAACATTCTTATCAAAAATATTTAACTGAATAAATGACATTATTGTTTTACATTAAGGCCAAAATAATTGAATGAAATAACAGTTTTTTTTCTCTCCATATTTATGTCTGTTTTATTTGCAAATCATTGTAATCAATAATAGGAAAAAAATTCAGAATATATATATATATTATATATATATATATATATATATATAATATATATATATATATATATATATATATATTATATATATATATATATATATATATATATATATATATATATATATATATATATATATATATATATATATATATATATATATATATATATATATATATATATATATAATATATATATATATATATATATATATATATATATAATTAAATAATGAATGCATAATTTGTTTCAAAGAAATTTCCCACAGACAATTTACCCCTTCGGGGCTACAGACAGTCCACCAGTTTGTGCGACCCTGTCGGCAGCGAAAATAACTAAATTTTTGATTTGTTTCTTTACACTTTTCCTCCATCCCCCAACTCCCTTTTGGAACCAGTTTCTGTGGGTTTCTTCTCCGCTCCGCTTCTAGATATAGCTTCGCTAAGAAGAGATTCGAAGGTCAATTATTATGTGTGTGCAACTGCAAACGTGTGCATTATTATTATTTATATACAAAAGCATGTTCGATTACTTTATTTAATTATTGTATTGAATAAAATAATATTAAAAAAAACTAATAAGAGCATAACATTTAAAGTTATTTAAAAATTAGAGTCGAAATATTTTTATGAAAGATGTTTATGATATGAAATAAGAAATATAATGAATCTAAAATTGTGGATAAGTTAAATACAATATTTTATTAAAAAAAATATATGAATAAAAGTATCTTGAAAAACAATTTTAAATATATTTAAGAAATATTGTAGTTTATAAAATATTTTATAAAACGAAATGTGCATTTAACATTTCATTTAAAATATAAAAAATACTTTTTTAAAAATATATATTTAAAAAAATTTAGTAATAAAACATACAAAAAAAAAGTTCTTTCAGTGAAAAAATAGATTAATTAACATTACAATAATTTTTAAAACAAAACTTTTAAAATATTAGTAAAGGCCTTCGTATCTACACAATTTTAAACGAAAATAATTTTAAAAACATATGAAAGAACAAACATAGAACTAGACAAAGTTTCGTTAACTAACAATTTAAAATAATAATTGTATTCATCTTTTTGCATTAGCTATTTATAGTTTTGGTTTTTTTAATAGATTCGATTGGCGCGAATAAAAAGGTTTACCTCATTTTTTTTTGTTTTATTAATTAAATACTACTTTAGAATGTTATTATATTAAGTTTTAGGTAATCCCTTGTTTAAAAATTTTGAAAAATTATTTTCTTTGAAACTCAAGCTTTTTTCTAATTTATCGTTGCATTTTACTAAGAATATTACATTTGTATAATAAGGTAAGAAATTAAAAATTATAACTCTATAAGTTATCATGAAAATAAAATATAAAAACTTTTTATTTTATTTTATTCATGATAAAATTCTATTGAGTTCAATTATGTATGCAAGAAAAATATGTTATTATGTCCTGTATAAATACTCTTTAAAAAAATTATTGTAAAAAATGTTAACAACAATTTAAATGATTGTAAATCCAAGAAGAAGAAGTTAGACACTTTGAAAAATTCCAGTCTGAAGCTTCACCGCAAAATAATAAAAATGTTAAGAAATGCAAAAAAAATTTAAACACAAAGTCAGTTTTTACTTTAAAAGCAAAATCCACCTCTTCAAAGATTCAAACTAATGCTTTAAATTTGTGTTTAAAAAAAAGAAAAGGTAAACAAAAGTAATTTATATGTTATGTATATTAAATGCTTTTCAATTGTTTTGTAAAATATTTTTATGTATTCATGTTAAATAAATATTAATTACCTTTATTTCGTATTTTATTTTTATTGCCTTATCTTTAGTACAATATTTGATGTATTATCTGTAATAGGCTTTTGAAAACAATAATAGTTACTACACTAAAATAAAAAGTATTAATTTTCATGTATACTAAATTAAAATACATTAATATATAAAGTAACTTTTATTGATATCTTTGCTATGAAAGTCTAAATTTTAATTTAACCTTTAGATACCCTTCTATGAATACACATTAAGTGTTATGAATGATTTATTATTTTTCCACCAAGAAGAGAAAAATATTTAGCTTTATCGCTAAGCATATATTATACTATGACGTTAAAATAATAAAAACGCTTAATTGTACAAAAACTTAGTTTCACGAAGTTCACGGAAAGTCTTGTTGAACTGGAAGGCGATATTGGTTCCCTCCAGTTCGTGACGTCAGATCGGAGGTGTTGGCATGGGGGGGGGGGGGGGGGAGGAAGAAACCAAAAATGCAAGCTTGCGAGCCAGTGAGATTGCGCAGCAATATCCAAGGGCGCGAGCTTGCGGCTGAATATAACTATATTACCAAGGCTCGACATAATTTTGTCATAGATACAGACCTGGATTGCAAAATATGCATAGGCCTGTGCAAAGTTGGGTTGGAAAAGTTACATTCACCAGCGAGTCGGCCGCGTAGCGGCTTATGGGAATCCGGGGGTTGGCGAGCGATAGCGAGCAGTGGGCGGAGCCCCTAGTACTAAAAAAATACCGTGTTATGGCGTTTCTAAAAAAATTAAATTTCCTGGAAAAATTTGAATTTTCTATATTTTCTGGTTTATAATATGGTTACAAACTAGTAAGAGCTAACTATAAAAAAAACTATTTATTTACATTTTGTTATTTAGCCGTTCATGTTTGTTTGTAGTAAGTATTACGGTTTAAAAGCAGATTAAAACTAACATGCTAGACTATATTTGAATGTTAAGAAGCATACAAAACTGTGTAAAGTTTTTCTTTGCCGCTAGATGTGGAATGGCAAAAACGTTCATACTGCAAAACATGTGCCTTATATTGTATTTCTTTCTTCATTTTATTGCCCCTAAATAAGTTTTTAAGTTTGTATTAAGTTATATATTACGCTTTTATGGAACAAATTTGTATTTTTATTTATAAAGTCGCATAGCGTGGCTTGTACATGTAGTCATACGATTTGTAAAGATGAAATATCGAAATACATGTACAATATTCTTTTATTAAATTTTAAATTTGCTCTATTCCACATTTTGAGTTACCGATTGTTTGTGTCGAAGTATAAGATAAAATTTTTTGTCTGTCATATCACAAAATTCTGTGACATAATTTTTCTCACAAGTTTAATTAAACAAATTTCTTATTCCATTCAGTGCCTAATTATTAATGATTGCATTTACAAAATAATCAATATATTAAATAAAGTTATCCTTACATTTATGGAAAAACTTGGGTAATGACATATAAACTATTCTCTTGTTAAATATTTCAGAATTAGAAGTTCTATACTTAATAGCAATTGCAAACAAGATACAGTTAATATTAAACATATCTAGGAAAAAAAGTACTATTAACAACCTTAAACTTTCGAGTCTTTGAATCACTATTATTTCAATATTCCCACAAATACTTTTTATCAGTATCGGTTATCGATATGTCACACATAAAGGAGCGATTTAGAGTTGGGGGATGTGCATAAATTACGTGACGCAAAATTTCGACTTTTTTGACCCCTTCTCTCCCCCTATGTCACCCTGCGTCACATTTGATTGAACCCTTCCCTCTAAAATTCCGTCATGTTGTTGCACCCCCCCCCCCTCAAGTTAAGTTTAATATTTCCCTTTGTTTCTGAAATTTGAAAAAAATGCATATTTTTATATTTTAAAAAAAATTAATTTGGAAAGAAAAAAATGTAACATTTAGCTTGATTAAATAATTTATTCATAGGAATATACCAACATTGTATTTACATTTCCGTTGTCCAAGATATAACCCTTTAAGACCGGCTATCAGATGGCGCTGATTTAAGTTTATGAGACTAAATTTTATAGTTTTATCGAAAAAATACCTTAAACAGCATCAATGCCAGCAACTCCTTAAAAACAGTCATTTTTTTTATTCAAATAACGACTGGTACAAGTCAGCTGCTTCGGTATCAATATTTTTGAAGAGCTTGAATATTCTCTTTTATACCCGCACGATCGTGATAGCTCGGTCGGAAAGGGCTAACAAGTAACAAGCCATTCGCTAATGTCTTCTAAAAAAGGGGGTCTGAGAGTAATCGGAACTGTCTAGTCTAGTTCTGGGTCTTTTGGTGTTCGTTCAATGTAGTAGTTTAATAAGTGTAATTATGCTTCCTTCTATATTTATAAAAAAAAAAATTAACATTCTTATCAAAAATATTTAACTGAATAAATGACATTATTGTTTTACATTAAGGCCAAAATAATTGAATGAAATAACAGTTTTTTTTCTCTCCATATTTATGTCTGTTTTATTTGCAAATCATTGTAATCAATAATAGGAAAAAAATTCAGAATATATATATATATATATATATATATATATATATATATATATATATATATATATATATATATATATATATATATATATATATATATATATATATATATATATATATATATATATATATATATATATATATATATAATTAAATAATGAATGCATAATTTGTTTCAAAGAAATTTCCCACAGACAATTTACCCCTTCGGGGCTACAGACAGTCCACCAGTTTGTGCGACCCTGTCGGCAGCGAAAATAACTAAATTTTTGATTTGTTTCTTTACACTTTTCCTCCATCCCCCAACTCCCTTTTGGAACCAGTTTCTGTGGGTTTCTTCTCCGCTCCGCTTCTAGATATAGCTTCGCTAAGAAGAGATTCGAAGGTCAATTATTATGTGTGTGCAACTGCAAACGTGTGCATTATTATTATTTATATACAAAAGCATGTTCGATTACTTTATTTAATTATTGTATTGAATAAAATAATATTAAAAAAAACTAATAAGAGCATAACATTTAAAGTTATTTAAAAATTAGAGTCGAAATATTTTTATGAAAGATGTTTATGATATGAAATAAGAAATATAATGAATCTAAAATTGTGGATAAGTTAAATACAATATTTTATTAAAAAAAATATATGAATAAAAGTATCTTGAAAAACAATTTTAAATATATTTAAGAAATATTGTAGTTTATAAAATATTTTATAAAACGAAATGTGCATTTAACATTTCATTTAAAATATAAAAAATACTTTTTTAAAAATATATATTTAAAAAAATTTAGTAATAAAACATACAAAAAAAAAGTTCTTTCAGTGAAAAAATAGATTAATTAACATTACAATAATTTTTAAAACAAAACTTTTAAAATATTAGTAAAGGCCTTCGTATCTACACAATTTTAAACGAAAATAATTTTAAAAACATATGAAAGAACAAACATAGAACTAGACAAAGTTTCGTTAACTAACAATTTAAAATAATAATTGTATTCATCTTTTTGCATTAGCTATTTATAGTTTTGGTTTTTTTAATAGATTCGATTGGCGCGAATAAAAAGGTTTACCTCATTTTTTTTTTGTTTTGTTAATTAAATACTACTTTACAATGTTATTATATTAAGTTTTAGGTAATCCCTTGTTTAAAAATTTTGAAAAATTATTTTCTTTGAAACTCAAGCTTTTTCTAATTTATCGTTGCATTTTACTAAGAATATTACATTTGTATAATAAGGTAAGAAATTAAAAATTATAACTCTATAAGTTATCGTGAAAATAAAATATAAAAACTTTTTATTTTATTTTATTCATGATAAAATTCTATTGAGTTCAATTATGTATGCAAGAAAAATATTGTGCATTGCGTAAAAAAAGAAATGCAAGTATAAAGTAATTGTTTAATAAACAAAGAATAATAAAACAAAGTTTCGTTAAATAACAATGTAAAATAATTGTATTCATCTTTATGTATTATCTATTTAAAAGAGTTTTTTTGTTAATAGATTCACATGATGCACATAAAAAGGTGTACCTCCTTTTTTTGTTTTATTAATTAAATGATATTTTAGAAAATAATTAAGTTTTAAGTATTCTCTTTAAAAACAATGAAAATTTGTTTTCTTTGAAACTAGTTTTTTTCTAATTTATCGTTGCATTTTACTAAGAATACTATATTTGTCTAAAAAGTTAAGAAATTAAAAATTGTAACACTATAAGTTATCATGAAAATGAAATAAAAAAAAACGTTTTAATTTTATTCATGATAAAATTCTATTAAGTTCAATTATGTAAAACGTTTTAATTTTTCATGATAAAATTCTATTGAGTTCAATTATGTATGCAAGAAAAATATTGCATTGTGTAAAAAAATAAATGCAAGTTTAAAATAATTGTGTTTTTATATCTTTTATTTTCCTCTTATTATCCATTTTAAATAAACATAACTAATAAAGACGATAGTCATAATAATCAGTACTTAAACTTTGAATATCGGTCCTCTGACAAGCTTTCCTGGTTCAGTGGTAAAGCGCGCCAATTTTGTCCAGTAGCCCCCGGTTCAAATCCTGGCTTCAACCCCGACATATCTTTTTTTACCCTCTTTGGGAGGGAAAATTTTGGAATTCCTTTTCCAGATGGCGCCACTATTTTTCTTCTTTTTCACCTCCCTCCATAGCTCCGTCTGTAGTTCATTTCGCTGCCCATAGGAGCGCTCCGGAGGGCGTTCAAAACCGGTCGAAGTTGACGATCTGTAGCGCGTTAGCGTATATTATCTGTGAATCCAAAAATGCAAGCTTGCGAGCCAGTGAGATTGCGCAGCAATATCCAAGGGCGCGAGCTTGCGGCTGAATATAACTATATTACCAAGGCTCGACATAATTTTGTCATAGATACAGACCTGGATTGCAAAATATGCATAGGCCTGTGCAAAGTTGGGTTGGAAAAGTTACATTCACCAGCGAGTCGGCCGCGTAGCGGCTTATGGGAATCCGGGGGTTGGCGAGCGATAGCGAGCAGTGGGCGGAGCCCCTAGTACTAAAAAAATACCGTGTTATGGCGTTTCTAAAAAAATTAAATTTCCTGGAAAAATTTGAATTTTCTATATTTTCTGGTTTATAATATGGTTACAAACTAGTAAGAGCTAACTATAAAAAAAACTATTTATTTACATTTTGTTATTTAGCCGTTCATGTTTGTTTGTAGTAAGTATTACGGTTTAAAAGCAGATTAAAACTAACATGCTAGACTATATTTGAATGTTAAGAAGCATACAAAACTGTGTAAAGTTTTTCTTTGCCGCTAGATGTGGAATGGCAAAAACGTTCATACTGCAAAACATGTGCCTTATATTGTATTTCTTTCTTCATTTTATTGCCCCTAAATAAGTTTTTAAGTTTGTATTAAGTTATATATTACGCTTTTATGGAACAAATTTGTATTTTTATTTATAAAGTCGCATAGCGTGGCTTGTACATGTAGTCATACGATTTGTAAAGATGAAATATCGAAATACATGTACAATATTCTTTTATTAAATTTTAAATTTGCTCTATTCCACATTTTGAGTTACCGATTGTTTGTGTCGAAGTATAAGATAAAATTTTTTGTCTGTCATATCACAAAATTCTGTGACATAATTTTTCTCACAAGTTTAATTAAACAAATTTCTTATTCCATTCAGTGCCTAATTATTAATGATTGCATTTACAAAATAATCAATATATTAAATAAAGTTATCCTTACATTTATGGAAAAACTTGGGTAATGACATATAAACTATTCTCTTGTTAAATATTTCAGAATTAGAAGTTCTATACTTAATAGCAATTGCAAACAAGATACAGTTAATATTAAACATATCTAGGAAAAAAAGTACTATTAACAACCTTAAACTTTCGAGTCTTTGAATCACTATTATTTCAATATTCCCACAAATACTTTTTATCAGTATCGGTTATCGATATGTCACACATAAAGGAGCGATTTAGAGTTGGGGGATGTGCATAAATTACGTGACGCAAAATTTCGACTTTTTTGACCCCTTCTCTCCCCCTATGTCACCCTGCGTCACATTTGATTGAACCCTTCCCTCTAAAATTCCGTCATGTTGTTGCACCCCCCCCCCCTCAAGTTAAGTTTAATATTTCCCTTTGTTTCTGAAATTTGAAAAAAATGCATATTTTTATATTTTAAAAAAAATTAATTTGGAAAGAAAAAAATGTAACATTTAGCTTGATTAAATAATTTATTCATAGGAATATACCAACATTGTATTTACATTTCCGTTGTCCAAGATATAACCCTTTAAGACCGGCTATCAGATGGCGCTGATTTAAGTTTATGAGACTAAATTTTATAGTTTTATCGAAAAAATACCTTAAACAGCATCAATGCCAGCAACTCCTTAAAAACAGTCATTTTTTTTATTCAAATAACGACTGGTACAAGTCAGCTGCTTCGGTATCAATATTTTTGAAGAGCTTGAATATTCTCTTTTATACCCGCACGATCGTGATAGCTCGGTCGGAAAGGGCTAACAAGTAACAAGCCATTCGCTAATGTCTTCTAAAAAAGGGGGTCTGAGAGTAATCGGAACTGTCTAGTCTAGTTCTGGGTCTTTTGGTGTTCGTTCAATGTAGTAGTTTAATAAGTGTAATTATGCTTCCTTCTATATTTATAAAAAAAAAAATTAACATTCTTATCAAAAATATTTAACTGAATAAATGACATTATTGTTTTACATTAAGGCCAAAATAATTGAATGAAATAACAGTTTTTTTTCTCTCCATATTTATGTCTGTTTTATTTGCAAATCATTGTAATCAATAATAGGAAAAAAATTCAGAATATATTATATATATATATAATATATATATATATATATATATTTTTATATATATATATATATATATATATATATATATATATATATATATATATATATATATTATATATTATATATATAATATATATATATATATATATATATATATATATATATATATATATATATATATATAATTAAATAATGAATGCATAATTTGTTTCAAAGAAATTTCCCACAGACAATTTACCCCTTCGGGGCTACAGACAGTCCACCAGTTTGTGCGACCCTGTCGGCAGCGAAAATAACTAAATTTTTGATTTGTTTCTTTACACTTTTCCTCCATCCCCCAACTCCCTTTTGGAACCAGTTTCTGTGGGTTTCTTCTCCGCTCCGCTTCTAGATATAGCTTCGCTAAGAAGAGATTCGAAGGTCAATTATTATGTGTGTGCAACTGCAAACGTGTGCATTATTATTATTTATATACAAAAGCATGTTCGATTACTTTATTTAATTATTGTATTGAATAAAATAATATTAAAAAAAACTAATAAGAGCATAACATTTAAAGTTATTTAAAAATTAGAGTCGAAATATTTTTATGAAAGATGTTTATGATATGAAATAAGAAATATAATGAATCTAAAATTGTGGATAAGTTAAATACAATATTTTATTAAAAAAAATATATGAATAAAAGTATCTTGAAAAACAATTTTAAATATATTTAAGAAATATTGTAGTTTATAAAATATTTTATAAAACGAAATGTGCATTTAACATTTCATTTAAAATATAAAAAATACTTTTTTAAAAATATATATTTAAAAAAATTTAGTAATAAAACATACAAAAAAAAAGTTCTTTCAGTGAAAAAATAGATTAATTAACATTACAATAATTTTTAAAACAAAACTTTTAAAATATTAGTAAGGCCTTCGTATCTACACAATTTTAAACGAAAATAATTTTAAAAAACATATGAAAGAACAACATAGAACTAGACAAAGTTTCGTTAACTAACAATTTAAAATAATAATTGTATTCATCTTTTTGCATTAGCTATTTATAGTTTTGGTTTTTTTAATGATTCGATTGGCGCGAATAAAAAGGTTTACTCATTTTTTTTGTTTTATTAATAAATACTACTTTAGAATGTTATTATATTAAGTTTTAGGTAATCCCTTGTTTAAAAATTTTGAAAAATTATTTTCTTTGAAACTCAAGCTTTTTCTAATTTATCGTTGCATTTTACTAAGAATATTACATTGTATAATAAGGTAAAGAAATTAAAAATTATAACTCTATAAGTTATCATGAAAATAAAAATATAAAAAACTTTTTTTTATTTTATTCATGATAAAATTCTATTGAGTTCAATTATGTATGCAAGAAAAATATTGTGCATTGCGTAAAAAAGAAATGCAAGTATAAAGTAATTGTTTAATAAACAAAGAATAATAAAACAAAGTTTCGTTAAATCAACAATGTAAAATAATTGTATTCATCTTTATGTATTATCTATTTAAAAGAGTTTTTTTGTTAATAGATTCACATGATGCACATAAAAAGGTGTACCTCCTTTTTTGTTTTATTAATTAAATGATATTTTAGAAAATAATTAAGTTTTAAGTATTCTCTTAAAAACAATGAAAATTTGTTTTCTTTGAAACTAGTTTTTTTCTAATTTATCGTTGCATTTTACTAAGAATACTATATTTGTCTAAAAAAGTTAAGAAATTAAAAATTGTAACACTATAAGTTATCATGAAAATGAAATAAAAAAAAACGTTTTAATTTTATTCATGATAAAATTTCTATTAAGTTCAATTATGTAAAAAACGTTTTAATTTTTCATGATAAAATTCTATTGAGTTCAATTATGTATGCAAGAAAAATATTGCATTGTGTAAAAAAATAAATGCAAGTTTAAAATAATTGTGTTTTTATATCTTTTATTTTCCTCTTATTATCCATTTTAAATAAACATAACTAAGAG